>CM071933.1:40584315-40818201 GCA_016081115.2 Rehmannia glutinosa
AAACATTTATGATTAATTAAGAGTAGATTGGATATTTTAACACAATACTTAATGTGTGCATTTTGTTAAATTTGGAGGGTCTTGGTATGGTCCGACACACATGAGCGTCCGATATGGGAGAGGCCCAAGCCCACCAAGTGAGGTTCATTCTAAAACCAATTGGTGATAGGAGGAGTAGCTCACTTGGCTTATAAAGTGGTCTCTCTTACCTTAATTAATTAATGTGGACAACTCATAAGTGACTTATCTCAACACATTTTTCCTAAAAACATCATTTATTTTAAATAGGAGGGAGTATATTTTTTAATGATAAGGGTGCCATAAAGAATCAGTCAAGTCCAGACCAAGTATTACTAATATACACCAAAATAACCAAATGTATATTTCTAATATCTTTAATATATTTAACCGGTATTTATGAAATTTGAAATAAGTAACTTTGTGTGAATTGTGATAAACAACAGAGACAGCTAGCAGGCGGTATTCTTTAGTCCACTTCATGATCAACTGGTCGATATCAGTTTTTCCATGATTTCATAATTATATGCTCATCAAATATTATTACATGTTGGTTCTTTTGACGTAGGACATGAGCCATGACCATGTCTTCAAATTTTAAATAACAAATAATTGGCGTTGTAGGATCAAACATTACTTTTAATGAATCGTTTACAGATAATAATCAATATTTGATGATTAGTAACAAGTATAACTAATAATTATTATAAAGAAATTAGAACAAAACAAAATTGGAACACAAAATCTTACCTCATCTTCATCTATATGAAATTTGCAAACTTCTATAAAACCGTCTTATGTATCTAAATTCGTAAGACGGATCATTCCTACCATGACGAGGCTACATTAGGGCCAAGGGAGATACTGGCCCCACCTGGAATTTTGAAAAATCGCAAGGGTATTTTAGTAATTTTAGTTTATAACCTTAAAAAAGATACATAAAATAAGAAAAAGGGAACAAAGTTTTCAATTCTGATGCGTGTAAAATATACGTTCATTTTGGGGCTTATTTTGATATATAATTGATGCATTTGCATGTATATTTAGTGTGTTTTACTTGTTTTCCTTTGTTGGGCGTGATACTGCGTACTCTTGTGAATTTTGCAGAAAATGGAGCTAAATTGGACAAAAGGTGATAGCATGTTTCAAATGATATGTCAAAATACAAGGTGCGAGAAAAGATATGAAGAAAAAAAGCATGGACAGTCGAACAAAAGGGAATTTCCTTCAAAAAACGTCAAAACGCGCTAATAGTTTCCAGCACTGGTAGGGTTTAGTATTTTGGCCACACCCTTATCTACAAAATTGATATTGAGGTTATTCAAGTGACTATGGAAAGTAGCGAAAGGGCTACAACTTTCGTGAAGAGACTAGAAGCCAATCCGATCGCGTCATACGACCCGACCGTGTGGGTTGACGGAACTGCGGACGTTTACGGGGCTGGTGGTCTCTTAATCCTACAAGAACTCTACAAGTGATCTCTCATGCATCTATAAAAGGGACCCAACGCTTGCACGAAAATTAATCACTTCCTACACAACACAACACATCAAATTAGACACGGGAACACAAGATCCAGGGTCTTCGAGAGAGGATGGCTAGGTCGCTAAGAACACCGCAAGGACTTTCGCATCTACGGAGCACAAGAGCTTCCAAGGCTTAGGAGGGCAATCCATCGACAAGAAGGGGTTTTCTTTCTATGTCTAGATCTATTCTCTGTGCTTAAATGATGTCATAATGTTGATTTAATTTTTCTATGAATTTGTTATCAATGTTTGGCTAATCTTTCGGATCTTAGTGACAAAATAAAGCGTGGATTCATGTTGAATCTCGATTAATTGCTTTCTTAATTGATTTATACATTCTATTTTATGAATTCGAGTGCTTATTCTTAATTACTTTTTATTTGACCAATAATTTGCATGTCATATTTGTTAGTGCGAAATCGGAAGAGGAGTTCTAACAAAGACGAAAATCGAATTGGACATAAACGGGTGTATCAAGTCAGGAGACCTACAAGCGTTGTTTGTGGGGAGTCATTCAACTCATAAATCTTTTGGGAGTTAATAATAGTTGTATCGAGTCGGAGACCTATAATTTTTATTAATCTACTATTTATGTCCGCCCGGGAGGGGGGAATAACCTATCTTAGGAATTGAACCCATAAAATTGCATGAATTGGTTTTGAAACTTTAATTGGATTTAATATTGAAGAAACATGTTGAGATTATGTGCATAAGGTTGCTCATGTAGTTGTTGAAGATACTTGTGGGGTTCGCAAATTTATTTATTTTATTTCTTTATTTTTCGATTTTATTACAAGCTTGATATTCGGTCACTTCGATAAATTTGGAATACGATGTTATTATAGCCTAAGTGTTTCATGATATTTTAAAGCATTGTACAGCAAGATGCTCATCTGGAGTGCTGACAATGCTGACATGAAGCAGAGGATGCAGGCAAATATTGATAGAATGCATGCCTCTCATATAACTGAAATGGAGCTGCTGCGTGAATTTCAAAGAAAAGAACTTCTGCGAGTTGAGGAGAATATGAATGCTAAGTTCATCCTTCTCATGGCTGAAATGAAACTAGTGGCAGCTGAATCGAAAGCCACTGGCTCAGAATTTCGCACATCACATGCCTTTGTGGACTCAGCGGCAATTTAGCTCTCGGTATTTGGATTTCATGCTTTTGGGATGTTTCCAGGGGTTCCTCTCTCCTTTGATGATGCCAAAAAGGGGAAGAAGAATACCTGAGGATTTTGAAGGAAGAAAAAGCTGTTGAGAAGGAGACATCTGTTGAAAAGAAGAAGGAGACAGCTGATGAGAAGAGGAAGGAGAAGGGAAAAGCTGTTGAGGGGGAAAGGTCAAAGGATGTGACCTTAATGCTTCTTTGAAACCCCTCGGCAAAGGTCATGTCTGACTAGCATAATCGGCAAACTTCAAGAACTTTCGACGATCGAACACTTTGTTGTGCCCATATCGGAGAAAAGAAAGATCGTAATAGCGAGATCAATTATAGTTCGATAAAAAGAGCGGATGCCCGTGTTGAAGCGATGATGAAACTTGATTCGGTGGCATTCCGTGAGAAGACACAGATGCCATTCGGATGAGCGGAAAGCGAGCAAGATCGGTTGAAGAATTTCAAACTCTCGAATCGAGAAGGCTATTTCAAGAATATGTTGTTAGCCCAAGCCAGGACTTGTCTTGGGAGAAAGGTCTAAAGTCATTTGTGTGAAGAAGGCGATAGGCGTGAGACTACCAGCGTGACCATTCATTTGGTAAGAAGAAGACTCCGGTACAATATACGCCCGGATGAGGAGGAAGAAGTGGTGGAGGAAGAGGTTTTCAACCTAGACCTCTACCCAAAAACATTGAATATGTAGATCCAGGCAAGAAGGGAAGGATCTCTTGGGTTGGGTATGATCACGAGCTTGATCGGGAAGTGTCAGGAAGAATCTTTGAATACGTGAAAAGAATTGAAGAAGAAAAAAAAGACAAGATCATTTGTGGCAAGAAAGAAAAAGAAAAGATGAAGGCTGAAGAGCTTATGAGAAGAAGAAAGCGGTGAAGAAGAAAAAGAAGAGAAAGAGAGATGATGATAGAGAGTCAAGAGGAAAGAAGGAAGGGTGAAGGCAATGAAGTGTTCTTTGTGAACTCTTCATGTATTTTACTTTTGTAAATACATTTTGTAAGTCATTTGTACACTCTATAAAGTGCTTTTGAATCATCTCGCTTTGTATTTGTATCCTAGCATAGATGTGTGAGATTTGCTAGATATGAGTATGCTTCGATACACCTTGTAAACAATTTGTATAAAGAACAAGAATGATATGATCAATAAAATGATCTATTCAACACATACATTCTTTGTTTCTGCATTGTCTGTATGTATCTGTGTTTTTTATGTTTTGTTTAATGCTTTTAAGTTTTGGCATCATCAAAAAGGGGGAAATTATTGGGAAATTATTTTTGTAGATTTTGATGAATGCCATGTAAAACTTAGATTAGAAGGTTGGCACCCCATTTTCCTTGTAATTTTAATTGTAATAGATAGGGCTGAATGAGCTGAGTCAAGTCAGCTATGCCTGGGAATACAAGAAGTCAACTGAAGAAGTGAAGTGAAGACTCCGCTGAGGAACAGCTGAGTATGGTCAAGAAAGAAGATCAAGAACTCGACTGAAGACGTAACTGCTGAGGGACAGTTGTGTGAAGAGTCAGTTAAGTCAACTCAAGAAGCCATGTCACAAGTTGAAGTGACAGATGAGTCTCTCAATCATTGGAGAAGACTCAAGTCACCTAGGGAAAAGGCAGCTGCAAAGAGAAATTAACTGAAAAGAATCCGTTGCACAAAAGTCAAGAATATTACTTAAATAAGTAATACTTCCATGCTGCCATGTCATAAAGTGCTCAGCCCCAGAAGAGTGCAAAAGGAATAAACCAATGGGAAGCACTGCACCTCGTGTCAGAACCTAAAAAGCTGGATATTCATTTAATACGAGGAAAGGTCTACATCTCAAGACTGAAGACCAAGAAAAGACAAGCCAACGAACACAAGTGGCTTTTGAAAATCAGTCTATCTCTTCAACGAGCAGATTTTTGAAAGTTCACTATAAAAGGCTGAGGAATCACATTGAGAAAAGGTTACCTTGCATACATGAGAAATCAAGCATTATTAAAACTGTAACCTGCAAAATATTCTCAAGTTATTCATGCAAAATCCTCAAGCCTAAATCTCGAAGGAAATCGATCCAACACCAAGCTGTGAAGGAAAGACAACTTCAAACTGTTGAAGAGGAAACTTTTGAAGAATCAAAAGGGGTCTACTTTCTAAGGAGGATTGTAGGAAGGTTCAAGGTCGAACCAATCTCAAGTTATTGGAGGGCTTCGTGATCAAATCCAAGAAGCTTGAGAAAGTAATTTGAAGTAGCAAAGCGGCCATGCCTGTGAAGAAGGTGAGTCGGACGAGAAGCCATATGTGTGACCAAGGCATCTCGGATCGAGTCAAGGAGCAAGTCGGTGCGTGATCAAGACTTGTCTCTGGACCGATAACCACTTTGTACTCTGGTCATTAGTTAGTGGATTCCTACGGGAGTTGGAGAAGAGAGAGTAGAAGAATTACCCCATCTTGAACCTCTATAAAATTTACTTGTGTCATTTACATTTCAAAGATATTTACATTCTTGCACACATATTTTATATCTGCTAATAATTTGCTATCCAAGCGATAAATAACAAAGTGCTAAAACCAAGTGTTAAAACAAAGTTAAATCAAATTCAAGGGTGTTAAGTCTTCCGCTGAAAAACTCATCACAGTCAAGTTAAGGTTTAGACTAAGCAAGTGAGTTATTCTATCAATGACTCTATCAAGTACATTTGAGTGGCTAACTCTATTTGATTAACTAACTTAGTTGTCCCTCGGGAGGATCGAGATGTGTGTTAACTCTGTAATATTTTAAAAGGACTAAAATCGAAAAGTTGGTAAGGTTTATTCAACCCCCCCTCTAAACTTTACTCTCACCCCTTGGGACCTACACTTGCCATAAAGAGGATCCATTAAACAAACAATCTCTTTGTGAGGGAAAATGGCAGTCATAATCTCTGGGAACGGTTTGTTTTTAAGAAAAAGCTGGAAACTAAAAAAGTGGAAACTTGACTTTCCACCTTTGTTTACTTTGAAACATGACTTTTTAAGAAAAAAAAGCTGGAAATGGCTTTTTTTTAAGAAAAACCCTGGAAACGGCTTTATTAATGATAGTCTGAAACTGTGAAGCTGTAAACATGAAGATTCGGAAACCAAATTTCCTTAACTTCAACATCAAACTCCACAATCCAAAATTCTGAAATAAGCACTTAAAATAAGCACCTAAATAAAGCACTTAACTACTATTTTCGAACAACCCAAATAACCATCAAACAACCCAGAATTACCACCTCCTCTCAACAATCACTTGGGCGACTTCAAGCGTAAAAACTAAAAGCTACTCCAAAGAGACCCAAAAATACTACTTATATACCAATACAAGAAAAGTCCGAGCACATAAAAGTTATTTCAACAAATGCAACCTTGCAAGTTCTCATTTCATTTCCTATCTAGACAAAAAAAAAAAAGAAACTGTAATAATTTTCCCAAAAATTACAAGTATAATCTGAATTCAAATAAAATCAAGCCAAGGCCCAAATAGTCAAATTTATTCACATCACCACCCAAATAAGAAGACGCAGGATGAAGGTTAAATTAACTTACCCCATAGTGTAGACAAAGTGTGAACTGTGTACGTCAACAATTGGGATCTGCAATTAAATATAACATGTGTTACTAACATAAACAACTTTAAAGCGACTACGAAACTGAAAACACTGTTTACCACTTGGGAGAAAATGAAAAAAAAAAAAGAGCATAACAGAGCAATGTATATATCCCTGTTAAGAGTCTTTGCACAGAAACATAATGTATTGGGCTATCAATGGGGAAACAAATCGCTAACTTCAAACGTAGTGGAAGGTATAGAATTGAGTAAAGTTATTCCAAAGACATATTAACAAGAATTCACAAGGTATCCCGTGTACAGATATTTCCAACACCCTTTACACAATGGGAATTCTTCTGCATTTTTCCTTCACAGTTTATAAAAGAATTGTTGGATTTATGTGTCATGATACCCCTTTACTCAACTCCAAGCTAAAACAACAGGACAAGAAGTTGAATGTAGCACTGACCAAAAAAAAAAAATCAGAGGCAATTTCCTTCAACACCACGTGAATTGTTGATTAAACATTTGAGCTTCGCAATAATAGAGTTAAAGAAAATCATGTACCATCTCTCGATTCACGAAATTTAATGTTTTATAACAAAATAAATATAAAACCCCAATTGCACAATTTAGAACTTATGGGATCAAAATTGCACATAATCAAAATCTTACGAGATCAGAATTGCATAATTAATTAAATATAGGGATGACAATTTTGACCCGACCCGCGGGTACCTTCCCCGCCCCGCCCTATTTGGGTCGCCCCGCCCCATGGCCCGGGGCGGGTCTGGGTATCACTTCCGCACCTCGCGCGCGCGTACCCGCCGCCTTTAATTTTTTATTTTAAAATATATTTTAATATATATTTTGCATATATAATTTATATTATAATATAATTTTTAAACATTCTCATAGTATATCTAACATTTATAAATTGGTAATAATAACTATTGTAAATAATTTTTTTTCAAATATATTATAAAAATATTGCTTTATTTGTTTTTAGTTTTTTGAATTTAATTTAATTTAAAACGTGGCAGAATAGGTCGACTTGCCCCACCCCGCAACCCGTCGACCCCCCATTTCCGTTCTAGGCACGAGACGGGTTTGGGTCTTCACCGCTCCGCCCCATTGTCATCACTAATTAAATATTTATATAACCAAAATTGCTAGGCCCCTATAATAATTAATTGCAATTAAGCCTTTTTTTTAAATAAACATTTTTACAATAATTCATAAATAGTTGTGATCTAAAAATACATATAGACAACACTACTAAACTGTTGTCTTATATCAGAAAGAACTGTTGTCTAAAACAATGAGCGCTAATAGACCACGGTTTAAATCTCTGTTGTCTTATGCCTGAAAGAACCGTTGTCTTAAATCAAAAGGTGCGCTCACAGACAACGGTTTGCACAACTGTTGTCTTATACCCTCAAAGTTGTTGTCTTTATTAAGAAAAGGGTGCTAACAGACAACACGTCTAAAATCTGTTATCTTAGGACCATAATAACCGTTGTGTTTGACAACTAATGTGCTAATAGACAACGGTCAACATAAACACCGTTGTAAATGAGTCAAACGACAACAAATCAACGCATAACCGTTGTCTTTTATGTGTTGTCTTTCACCATTTTTCTTGTAGTAGTTTTTCTTTTTTTCACCTAATCGTGTTGGTGGCCCAGTTGTCAACCGAGAGCCATGTATTATTTTTCCTGTCAACATCAGACGAAACATGTTTGACGTAAATCCCAATGCATGAGGATATATGTTATCAACCAAGAGGAATTTATAAAATAATTCCCCGAGTAGATACTTATATAAACCCGAAATAACTTTCGATGGATGAGGATATACTTTTTTTAAATTTAATCTTTATATTGAATATGATAATTGATAGAACGTACTCAAGCAAAGTAAAAATACGTAATAAAATAATAAAAAATAAATTATTGAATATGATCTATTTACGAAAACTATCAAATATCATTTTTCAGTGATTACTAGCTTCTAAAACTAGGAAATCCATCATTGTTTTTAGAATGCTTTTCATCTCCGGTCGCTAAAGTACTTTCTTATTCTATTGGATCAATTAGCTAGATTTGTATAGATTTAAAAATATTTATGTTATATATTTGTATAGGTTTATGATTTTATAGATCTTAGAATTTTGATCTTTGTAATCATATGTAAAATTCTTATGTTGAATGAAAATTGATTGATTCTAAAAAATGGTACAACTCCAATTACTCGAATTTAATCAAGTTCCTCCGTACCCTTGGAGAAGAACGACTAGAACTTTGCTGTGAGTTTTTATTCCTATTTATGTAACAAAATAGAAAAGGAAAGTAGATTCAATAGTAGGAATTGTTGATTATAATACATTACAGAAATGTAAACCTTCTAAATGGCTTACAAAAATAAATAGAAAATTACAATAGAACATAACCTATCTACTACAAGTCTTTCGGATTGCGAGTTCAGAATCTGGAATCAGATTGAAAAGCGAGTTGATGTAGACCTTTGTCCCAAGTCAAAGTTCCTCATTAACATTATTTTAGTATCCATGATAGATTAATCCTGACTACTGTCCACAATTAACAAGTCGTCTACGTATAGACATGCTATGACAAATGTGTCTGATGTCCTTTGACATAAACATATTTAACGCACTTGTTGTTTTGAAATCCATACAATGATCTTATCACTTTGCACACATTTTTCTCTTAGTTGTTCCATATAAATTTCCATATTTATCTCTCCATTTAAAAAACATCATTTTAATATCCATCTAGTGAATATCTAGATTGTGCTATGTACTAGTCGAGAAGTACCCGATGGATGTAATCTTCATTCTTGGAGAATATGTGTAAAATAAATTATATTTTCTCTTTGTTTAAAGTCTTTGGCCACAAGTCGAGCTTTATACTTACTAATGGTTTCATCTGCTTTATACTTCTTATTTAGGATCCACTTACATCCTAAAGGTTTATGATCAACAAGAAGATCAACCAACTCCCCATGTATGTTTTTGTAGAATGAACTCGATTTTAATATTGATAGCTTATTGCAAGAGTGGAGCATACGGACTATTTAGAGCCTCTTCAATCGAGTTTGGTTGACCATTTACCTAAAATAAATATTATGAAGTCAAGTCCAAAAGACTTAGTTGTCTTAGACCTCTTATTGTGTTTTGGTTCTTCACTACTTGGTGTTAAACCATTTGTAGCTTCATGAGTTCTTTTATCAGTCCTCACTTATACCTTTTCTTTACAAGGGTAGATATCATCAAAGAATATAAGAATCCTTGATTCAATTATCGTACCCTCGCCTCTTCCGGATTTTCCGACATATGTACCATAAACTTATATGCAGTATTGTTTTATGTAAATCTCACAAAGACAGTCAATTGTCTTTGGTCTAATGTTTACTTATTTTGGTTGAGGTACAACTACTTTAGTGAAACACCCACACACTTTTAGGTATTTATAAGAAGGTCTATGGTTTCCACAACTCCTAATGAGTCTTATATTTCCTTTTATGTGATACTTTATTCAATATGTAGTCAGTTGTTAGAACAACTTCCCCCAAATATTTTGGTATCTTTGTTCAACATGGATTACCCCAGAACTTAGACGATGCATGGTCGTTCATCAGCATTAGAATCTTTTCCTTAGTTCTTTGTTCCATCAGAACCTTGTTCCAATAAACTCGATTAGAACCTTGTTCCATCGAGTGTGGCCTTTGATGTTTCCACTCATTCAGTAGCACTTTCGGACATCACTTGGTTCTACGTTTGCCTTTGGTGTTACAATACCTTTGGCAGTACCTTCTGTCACAATTCCACGCTGAAAGGCTAGAGATGTGACAGAAGGTGTGGTAACATCCTCCATAGTTGTCACGCCCCAAACGGGACCATGACGTGATCAATAACTTAAACCAGTTGGTACGCCAAGTGAATCAACCAATAAAGGATTTACACAACATTAATACCTAAACGGTCAACCATGCATTAAAACATTTGAAATCAGAGTCTAACGTAGCAGCGAAAATTCTTATGTTACAGTCCGAATAAAATTCAACATTCATTCACCCAAATAAATTGTTCAACAATAACAATAAATAGGAAATTATCATTCTACTAGACGACTAGGGCACAACGTCACTCTATCTCTTGATCATCCTCGTTCACGTCCTCAACGTGTAGTTCACCATCTGGTCCTTTGAAAAGGAAAGGTTGAGACAAAAATTCTCAATGGATGGGTGTTCGTGGTAAATGTTGCTTATATTGATGCAAGAAAACAGTTATATGAAGAATGCATGGTTCATGATATGTGCGTCACACACGATTCACAAGCAGCATGCTATATCAAAATAATATAGTAGTACATAACTTGTTGAAAATAGTTCGTGAAATTCAAGCACCATGAATGATATTCGAGCGAGTCAAGTAGTGGTTGCGTACGAAATTGTAATGCCAACCTAACAATTCAAGTAGTGGTTGTGTACGGGATTATAACGCCAACCAAAACAAGCAATTTGGTCTGAGTAACTCCAGAATAGTGTGGATCAGACATCGATTCCTTCGTTCTTCCCTGTAACTCCCCGAGCTAGATGGCACAAGGCCCAGTCACCTTATCGCTCCTAGGCACGACAAATCCACAGTGGGTCTAGCTAAGCCAGGATTATCATAATCATGATTATACCTCAAGTCTATGACCCACTTCTCCCGTTGGATACTCTGTCCTCCAGTGGTGGGATTAGGACAATTGGGCCGGTAAATGAAATAGCAGCCGAGCAGCCCGGTTCCATTCCCTGACTGGTCCACTCCGATTGTGAGCTCGACACACCAAGTTGGCTCAAGTAAGTAGGTTCATAGAGTTATAACATGTCATCAAGGCAGTTGAATATAATATGTGAATCATGCAAAAGCAATTCAAGTATAAATACGTTAAAATTATATAAAACCTTCTTTTTATCTTTATTGTTGTCAAACACAAATTGAAAAAAGTTAATCCCAAGCTCTCTGATGGCAAACGGATTTTTGACTTGCCAGATAGATGAGATGGTATTTTTGAGCCCACTAAAGTTATCTTTTTCCCCCTAATTTTTTTTTCCAAAAGGCTTTTGTCCCCTTCTTCTTTTACAGGATAAATATCGAGTTTTGAGACAAGTTGATACAAGATATATCAGTTTTAGAGGAAAATTTTTGCAGTTTAGTGGTTAGCTCGGAATCCATTATTATTCGCACCCCTTTTTTCCACGGTGGATATTTGCTTCTGAATCTGATGCCACCTAGAAGAGGACACACAAAACAAACACAAATCACCAAACAAAGAGGACAATATAAAATAGGTTAGCCAGAAAAATAAAAAAAAAAGAAAAAGACAACAGAAATAATAGGGTGGGATAGAAGTCAAACTGGGACCAAGGAAAAAAGTAAAATTCTAAATGGATATGATCAATGCAGGAACTTACAAGTAGATGAAGAAGAATTAATGACTGAAAAAAAACACTAAAATAAAAGCAAGCGAGAACAAGAACAAGAGGGAGTCTCGGATCTAGGTTAAGAAACAAAACCAAATTCAAAAACGAAAAGAAGGCTTCTGTAAGTCCAGCGGCTACGATAATCTAGAGGGGGTGAATAGATTATCTTCATCTTTTCGATTTCGCCCTCTTTTCGAACCAAATGCTCAAACACAATAATAAAGGTGCGGAATGTAAACAACACACGTCGATTTAAAGAGGTTCAACCCACCTAGGGCCTAATCCTCTACCACCCCAAGTATATCAGGGATGGATTTCAAAAGAAAAAGAATTTTATTAATTACCAAAATTAATACAAATTCAACTTACAACACCTTGAAGAGCACCACACTCTTCTTCAACAACACCTTCAAGATTATCACAATCTCTTTTGAAGATCACCACAATCCTCAATGGCACCTTGCGAAGATCACCACAATCTTCCGACTTGAAGAGCACCGAACTCTCCAACACCACCTTTGGAGATTACCACAATCTCCTTTTGAAGATTACTACAATCTTCCTTCAACGGCACCTTTGAAGATCACCACAATCTTCAATCTTGAAGAATACCAAATTCTTCAACACCTCAAGAGCACCACACTCTTGAAACACCTATCACCTAGATCACCCAAGTGTATTCTTACCACAAGAATACTCACAAGGATATCTTGTGTTTGGTTGATGAATTACAATCAAGATTACACTTTGAAAAATATTACAACTCAAAAGTGCAAGTGTAATCAAGAATGAAAGCCTAGACCTCAAGATGTGAAAGTGATAGTACTTAGGCTATTACAACAAGAATGTTGAAATGAATAACAAAGATTATGTGCTTGTGATATCTCTTGTTGTTTGTATCAAGTCTTGTATTTGATCCCTCAAGCTTTCATCTATTTATAGGAGAGCCTTCAAATTTGAATTCCAACATAGGCTCCTCCAAAGGCTCCAACATAGGCTCCTTCATGGGCTCCTCCATGTTTTCTTTTGTCTACAAATAAGACAAAGAGATTAAAATAAATATAGTTGTCTCATAAGGATACAAAAATCAGATTATAGAACAATCCCACATTTTAAGGAAGAATGGTCTCACGCACAACGGTTATATTTTTCTTTGTCAAACTAAAGGCGAAGGTTGCGCACAAAAGGGCGTTTGAAATTGTGTCTTGAAAAATTACACAGGCGGCCGGTCGAGGGGGTGCTCGACCGGTCGACATCACCCCTAGCCGGTCGACCTCTCCAAAAATAGAACAGGGAGATTTTGCACACTTGCAGTACCGGTCGACGCCGGGCGGCGGGTCGACCGCTTGATTTTTCTTCCGTCTCATTTTTGTTTCAAAAATCATCTTGAGTGCGGGTTGCCCTATAGGGCGGCCAGGTCGACCACGAGACAGTAAATGTTGTCCAATTTTTGTCGAAAATAAAACTCAAGAAATACTCGAAAATTTAGTAAAAACATTTTAAACCAATCGAGAGTATTTAGACAACATTTAGGAACCTGTTATAGGAGTAAAAACCCATTGATATAAAATCATTAAAAGTGTTGTTCATTATTATCAAAAATAAACTTGAGGAAATGCTCCGGAAAATATTAAAACCATTTTAAATCATTTAGGAGTATTTGGACAACCTTTAAAACCATTGTTTTGGTGTAAAAATAAAATCATCAAAATTATGATAAAACCATTTTTCAAACACTTCCAAGCGGGAAGACTATTCCTACTCTCAAAAAGCAGAGAACACTTTTCCAACTTCCAAGAGGAAAGACTTAAAGGAAGCATAGAGGTTAGTAGATTGGATATGTGATTTGAAAGCATATGGGGATGGGATTTTGGGGGTAGGGGCTCCATTTGAAAATTTGATTTAGTTTTGACTTTGATTGTAAATTTAGAGTTTTCAATTAAGCACAATTCTCAAATCAAAGTTTCTATTTTTTTCAGTTTAGCCCCCAAACAGTTTTAATTTAATCTAAGATTTTAATTAAATTTTCTTATTTTCTAATTTAACCCATAGAACTTAATTAGACTTTCTGAACTTTTCAATTTAACCCCAAAACTTTTAAATTTAGTCTAGAATCTCAAATTTGACTTTTAATTTCTTTCAATTAGGTCCAAAAACTTATATTTTTAGTCAATTTTTACCTATTAAAAAGCCCTAGGCTATTTTATAAGTTTAATTATTTCAATTAGAAGTTACTACTTAATCTCTAGCCTTAAATCATGTTAAATTTATATTTTAGGTGACGAAGAACCATACAATTAAGACTTCTTCTTTCGAGCAATTTGTGCATTTGTTTTATTTGTCGATTGAGGTAGAGATTCTTATCATATTTTACGTGTATAATTCATTGTCCTTGTTAGATGCCTAAACTGTTCAATTATGTGAATTACGCATTTTTTATGTGTTACATGATATGCATAATTATATTAATTATATGCTTTCAATGAGTTACATGATATGCATAATTATATGAATTATATGGTTCAATGTGTCATATGATATGATTAATTTTTATGAATTACATATTTTTATTGCAATGGGAAAGCAAAATTTTGGGTTCACGACACAAGAAAGGAAAATTTTTGGCCACGTGCCATAGGAAAGAAATTTTTTTTGCCTCGTGCCACAGGAAAAGAAAATATAGCATTCGTGCCACGAGAAAGGAAAATTTTTGGCCTCGTGCCATGGAAAAGGAAAATATGGCATTCGTGCCATGGGAAATAAAAAAATTTGGCCTCGTGCCATGGGAAACAAAAATATAACATTTGTGCCTACGGGAAAGGTTATGTGTTATTTGGCTTATGCCAACAAGAAAGATTATGTGTTATTCGGCTTATGTCAATGGGAAAGGTTATATGTTAATTTATATATTGTGCAATTTTGGCCTCGTACCCACTTACCCAAAAAGGCAAATGATGGGTCATAACAAGAAAGAAATTGGCATCTGATAAGCCAGTTGTTATATGTTAATAATCAAGCAAAAGATGTAAGCAATGACGTTCTTCCACTTACTACCAAGTCAGCAGGCTTTGGAGCCTTTCTAGAATACTTTGGATACCAAAGCAAGGTCCAAACCATGTGATGTTGAGGACTCCACTCATTCAACAAGTGGATACACTAATACAAGGGAATAGTGTTGGATCATGAATCTAACGTTTGGCTTATATGTGAAATTATTGTGTATTATGGACTGCCAATTAAGGTTAAGCTCATTTTATAAGTGATCAAATAAGGTTTAAGGAATTGGGCTTTAATGTATCTAATAGGGTGTGGCTTTTAATGTGTAGAGACTTAATGGGTTATTCCTATTTTAATGATGGGCTAAAATAGGGTACCCAATATAACATAGTTATATAAGGGTTATTGTCACTAGGTCACACGTCTACGACATTCTATTCTGCTATCCCATCATCAAAAAGAAATCTATGGAGAAAACTAAAGGGTTCTCTGAAAAGCTTCGAGACGTGTAGATGTAGAAGGCCAAATACCAAGAATCAATTGCTATGATTCAGGTACGCTTCCGCAATATAGTCTTTGATTCTTGATAATTCGATATGAACGCTCCTGGATTAAAGTGATATAATTCACTAAAGATCATTTCCGACAAGTGGTATCAGAGCACATTCATATTGAGTTATTGAGAATCAAATTTATCTCGGTAATTATATCTGGATTGTTGCATTTGGAAATCTTGTGGATTCAATTTCTTTTTCAAATTCCGCAATATTCAGGGTTTTTTGGATTAATATTGTGCCTGTGGTCTTGGAGCCAGAATAATCTGGAACTTCAATGTCTGGACTATGGATTCATTAATTGTTGTGTTTTAATTACAGATCCTTGGTTTATGATTTAGGAATCATGGTTAGTTTGGTTGTCTGCTACAGTTTGTTAATCCAATTTCAGAATCAATGCTTAAATGTTTGAGTTTTTTATCTTCAGTTGAACCTTAAGAATCCGGTCTTTTGCTTGTTTAAGGACCAATCTAGAAATCATCATTCTTACGTTAAAGTTTTGGGATTAGGGCCATTAAAAAGAAAAAAAAAATCAAACCCATATTTGGTTTCCCCTCATCGGCAAACCACCACCACAGCCAAACCATCGAAACTAGAAGCGGTGGTCGTCAGGGCGTTTTTCCAGGCTGGAGGATTTGCGTCAGGTGGTGGGCTTTGTTTCTGGCCGACAGAGTGGTGGGGAGGAGAAGGGTTAAGGCTATCGAATTTTTTGGTTAGGTGGAGAAGATGACCTTTATGCAATTACAGTAAGGGATATTTGGGGCTATTTTTGCAAATTTTAGAAAATTGAGTATTTTTTGTTTAATCAACTATGTTTGGGCCTTTTAGTAATTAAGCATTATTTGGACTTTTCCTGCTAATAAGATATATTTTAAGGGCCCATTTACTGTTTATGAAAAATTTAGGGTTTTATTATAAAAAGGTTTTAATTTTGAGGTTCAATTAAAGTTTGTTTTTAAAAAATAAATAAAATTGGCCTCAAATAATAAGAAAAGCCCTAAATTAAATTTAATATTGGAATTTAATTTTAAATTCGAATATTGGTATGGATTTATATATTTTGAGATGAATTAATTGAAGCAACATGTCACCTAAGTGACCTCTCTTGTGGAAATCAATTCATTTTAGAATATAAAAGATTGTGCGTGTGTAGCTTATGTAAATATTAATCAGCCCAAAGGAAGGTGAATATTTATCATAATTACACGTGCACCTGTGGTAATAAGCGCGTGATAATTATTTGGTTTTACATATGAACACTAAATCGGCCCAAAGGAAGGTGTATTGTTTGATATGTTCTTATTATCAGTGTTTGATTACCGCACCAAGATATCAATTACGAGTTAATATTTTGTCCAAAGATGAAAATATTAATGGAGTGCCGGTATCTTGAGATGGGATTTACCATTATTTGAATTTAGTATTAGGATTCCGAGATTTATGTGAGCATGATTTGTGTATTGTTTATATTTTGGATTTAATTTCGTATATTCCTACTTATATTTCTGTCAGCATCAATATAACTTTTATGTTAAAAGGGCACTTTATCTAGAAAGGTCACTATAGTTAAGGAATTTCTTGCCGATTTGAGAAATTTTTTGCCAAGAACGAAAGACTCAAATTAGTACGTTTCGGCAAATACGATCTCAATAAGGTATGAGAGTAAAGACAATATTAAGAATAAACTATGGATATGTCTTGATCGCTTCAAAATTAAGAATTAGTTTTTTTATCTCTTTCGACACAGTTTAACCAGAGTAAGGTGAGTCGACAGTTAAAAATGAGATTTAGTCTGTAAATGAGTCATCTCATACTGTGCTCAGAAAGAGAAAAGGCTGAAGCAATATGAGACAAAAAGGGCTAATATTGCCTTAACTTCGAAGAATAAAAGGCAAGGAATTAAAAATCTAGAAGGATAAGGTATGCTGCTTAGTTATTATTTGTTTTGAGGTTAACTTAACTTCGGTTGCTTGGCATACATGTGAAAAGCTTTTAGTTCATCAACTCACACCAGTGTGTCTGTAAGGTGTTGTCTCCATTTCCAAAAGCTAAATGATGGTGAAAGATACATCAAAATGGGCAAATGCAAGATAATTATGGTTGAAATAATAGGAAAATATAGTTTATTGTTAAGTACATGATTTTATTTGAATCTAGATGAGATGTTTATTTGGAACTTGATTTCTATTTCTGCTTTGGACTAATTCGGTTATTCATGTTCATCCAGAAATTGAAAATTTAGCTTGTCTCATGATTCAAAATTGGCTAGTTCCAGTTCTTTATAATAACCTATTTTCACAGACATTATTACTTCATCCAATGAGTCCCTACATTTAAGTACACGAGGTATAAGTAGAAAAACAAACCAACAAAAGAGATTTGTAGCCGATCGGATTCCGGGCATCTTAGAACTTATATATACAGATATTTGTAGACCATTCCTTATGGTTTCTTGGAATGGTCAACAATATATAATATCGTTCATAGACGATATTTTAGATATGGCTACAAGTTCTCATTCATGAAAAGTCACAATCACTAGACGTGTTTAAATCCTATAAGGATGAAGTTGAGAATCAACTCAACAAAAGGATTAAAAACATCACATCTGATCGTGGTGGTGTATATGCAACGGCGGATATGATGGTTCGGGTGAACAACGTCAGGATTATTTGCTAATTCCTAGAGAAATGCGATCGCCCCACAATATACTAAGTCAGATTTGCTATTATGAATAGTGTTGCTAAAGGACGAAATATAATGCTTAAGGATATGGTGAGGAGTATGATTAGTCATTCTACCTTACCAGAATCACTCTAGCAAGAAGCACTTAAAGCTGCATCATTTATCCTTAGAAGGTTTCCAACTAAAGCGACTAACAAAATCCCTTATGAACTTTAGACGGGCAAGAAGCCTAGTCTGAAGCACTTGCATGTTTGGGAATGTCTAGCTGAGGTAAGGCCTTACAAGCCTCATGAGAATAAACTAGACTTCAGGACAGTTAGTTGTTATTTTGTTGGATACTCTGAAAGTCCAAAGGGTACAAGTTTTATGATCCCACAATTAAGACTACTTTTTGAGTCGGTAAATGCCTGATTCTTTGAGGATGTTGAGTTTGAAGAGGAAAACATTGATGTTCCCATAGGTGTTGTTGGCATTGATCGGAATTTTTTCCCGACCTTGTTCAAGACACAGATCAAGACAATGTCAAAGAACCTCCTGTTTCAGAAATTATTCCAGATGAACAAACTCTATAACCTCAAGAACTTGTGCCATTGAAAAGATCCACTAGGAAAAGAAGAAGTGCAATGTCAGACGATTACATTGTATTTCTCCAAGAAAATGAGGTTGACATTGGAATGATGGATGATGATCCAATCAACTTGCATCAAGCCATGGAAAGTTCCAACTCTTAAAAGTGGATAGATGCCATGAATGAAGAGATAAAGTCCATGAGGGATAATGACGTATGGGAGCTTGTCTCATTACCAGAAGGTCTGAAAACCATTGGTTGCAAATGGATATTTAAAACCAAGAGGGATTCAAGAGGTAATATGGAAAGGTACAAAGCTCGTCTTGTCGCAAAAGGTTTTACATAGAAAGAAGGTATCGATTATAAAGAGACTTTCTCTCCAGTTTCTTCAAAAGACTCTTTCCGGATTATAATGGCATTGGTGGCACACTTTGATCTTGAGTTACATCAGATGGATGTAAAGACAGCGTTTCTCAATGGTGACATTGATGAGACAATTTATATGGTGCAACCAGAAAATTTTGTGTCGGAAGACTCAAAGGATATGTTTTGCAAACTAAAGAAATCCATCTATGGACTCAAGCAAGTATCTAGACAATGGTATTTCAAATTTCATCAAGTGATCATCTCGTTTGGTTTTGAGATGAATTTGGTCGATGATTTTATGTACCATAGGTTCTGTGGGAGCAAGTATATGTTTCTGGTTTTGTATGTCGATGACATTTTGCTTGCCACCAACGATATAGGCTTATTGTACAACACCAAGAGATTTCTGATTAAGAATATTGAGATGAAAGATTTTAGTGATGTATTTTGTGTTAGGATAGAAATACAATAAGATCACTCTCGGAGTACAATGAATTATTACAAGAGAGCTATATCAAAAGGTCCTTCAAAATGGCATGCAGAATTGTAAACCAAATGATAACCCTGTGGCTAAGGGAGACAAGTTCAGTCTCAAATGATGCCCTAAAAATGATTTAAGGAAAATGAAATACAAAAGGTTCCTTACACATCAACGGTAGGGAGTCTGATGTATGCTCAGATATGTATGCATTCGGATATTGTGTACATTGTAGGAATGCTTGGCAGATATATGAGTAAGTCGGGAATAGATATTTGAAAAGCAGCCAAACAAGTCTAAGGTACTTATGAATAAAGAAAGATTACATGCTCATATATCAGAGGTCGGATCAGTTTGAGATCAATCGGTATCGACTACGATTTTATTGGATGTCAAGATAACATGATATCTAAGTTAGCTTTATGTATTTTTGGCTAGTTGTGGAAGAGTTCTAAACAGTCTTCTTTATAGACTCTTCTATCATGGTTGCAAAATTCATAGCGTGTTACGGGCATCCAAATCATGGATTATAGTTGCGAAAGTTTGTCATGGGGCTGTGTATGTAGATGGTATTAAAATACCACTGAGTTTGTGACATTGAGTCAGCAACGCTATATTCCAAACAACAGGAACTCGACAAAGACTAAAGATAAATAGATCAAGTTCCTATTGTTAAAGAAATAAGTCAAAGTGGACAGGTGTCTATAGAATATATTGGTACAAACTCCATTATTGCGGATCCGTTTACTAAGGGATTGTCACCCAAAAAGGTTTCATGAACTTGTTGTTCATATGGGTGTCAATGTTTAGGATATTCAGTTCTAGTGGGAGTTTGTAATTATAATGTTCTTTAATGTCGACACATTTTCTGTTACTTCAGTTTAAGGATGTTTTATGGTTTTACTTTGCAGAGATAAAATTTCAGTAGATTCACACTTTGATTCTGGCATATGGTTTGATCTCACTAAGGTAAGGTGGACCAGTTGAAAATAGGCATGTTAAGATCACATTGCATGAAATTTCCATGCTACACATCCACATCATGATCCATGTCTTTAATTATATTGGCATATGTGACCATTGATGGGTCGAGTTACGATAAATGTAATAAAGGCCGCTTTGATCCTATGCTGCTATGATTATTCGACCAGATTGGTTACAGATACATTTGGTTATGACAGCAAAGTTGAGCTCATATGGTTATTTTTTTACAATACATATTTAAAAAGTTACACATATAGCCCAAGTGGGAGATTATTGGATCATGAATCCAACAAATAGAGGTATCATTTACCTCTATATAAACAAGAATTTCAGAAGGCTAAAGGCATCGAATAAACTCCTTAGTCATCAAAAATAAAATTTGTAATAGCCGAGTGATTAAATTTTGAGTGTTTTAAGTTTTTAAAGTTCATGTATTTACGAGTGCAAGTCTCAGATATGAGAGGTTAAACAAGTATTCTCCCCCCAAAAAGATATTACTAATGTAATAAATATTTCTTCAAGTTCTTAATAAAAGAAGGTTTTTGCTTCAACATGTGTTCAAAATGTCTTATTAATTTATCCCGTTGATGAATTATCTTATACGCCTAGAGTAGGAAATGAACCAAGGCTGTGTTGAGTAGTTTTTGAAGAAGTCGAATAACTTGTAGATCATCTTCCCTGTTGGTTAAAGTTGGATTATTGTGGTTGTCTGTCAAATGGTCTAGGGGCAGTAATTTTTCAATAACTATAAATTGGGATGACAAAGTTTAAAAATGGGGTAAATTTGGAGGTTTAATGTAATTACCTCTAATATTAATGTGCTCACATGATTCTTTTTAAAAAAAAAAAAAATAGTGTCAGTTTTGTGAAGAAATTTAATAGTTTCATCATTTTTCCCACCACATTTCTTTTTTATTTATATTTTATCTTTATATGAATTATTTTGTTAATCACACGGATATATGAAACAAATATGAGTAATTAAGACTGTGATTGAATGACCTTTCATTCTGTTAATTTTCATTTTTTAAATGACTAGTAGTGAAAAATTATTATTGAAAAGTTGCGGAATTTTTGGGAGTGTGGTTTGATATAGGGTAAAAATGTGATTATGAGATGATTTATTAGTAAAATAGTGATTAGAAGATATTGATGATTAGAAAGTTAACATAGATTGAATAAGTGTATTTGTAATATGATTATATAATGATGTATAATCTAATAAATCATTCATTTGATGTGATTAATATAATAATGAAAAGTAAGAATAAGTGAATATTGTATTTTTTGGAAATTTTAACAAGCAATCCATGTTGAGCAAAAAATATATTTTGAGGGAAAATTTTGTAAATTTTTGTTACAACCAATCGCAGCCATTTACCCTAAAAAAACATTTTCACCCTCATTTGTTTTCTGATTGTATTTTTCCCTTCTTATTTTCTCGGTTTCCTCAGAATTTATCACAAGAAATTCAAGCAATGGAAGAATATTCACAGGAGAATTTTTTAGATTCATCGCCAACGAGACGTGACACTACAATGGCCCGATAATGCGCCTAAAATGTGTATATAAATTTATATACGAAAAGTCAGAAATAAAGTCATATTTTATCACAAAGGAGCGTCGACGTGGAAAAATACGACAGATTTGATGGACTTCGCACAAGAAAATGTAGTTCTCGTTTAGAAGGGCATAGATCTATACCAGAAAAACTCGAAACGTCATAAAATAGAAATGACATAATTTTGGTAGAATCTGTTGGAAATTGTAACCAGGAAACCTTTTCATATGATCCAAACCTACACCACCCAAATGGTCTGGGACGAAAAACTTATTTTGTGGCTCTCAATTGATTTGCTAACATGCTACGAAAGCTCAGTAGCGTTATCTTATTTCATTAGTGACATCAGTCAATCCAGATGCATCAAAAGTTACAAGACTTAATTAGAAAGTGTCATTGAAATGGTTTGGAAAATTCAGATGCATCTTCCTACCCTCCCTCTCGTGAGTATAACCATAGAAGGTCACACCAATAAATATGCAAAGCGGCCCCAAAGCATAGTTGAACTAGTAATGAAGTAGGATAAAAACCGCGCTGGAAGTCATTATCGTGATCAAGTCTTGCGGCTTCCTCCTTCCTTTTGAGGTAGGACCTTATTGGCAGTCGGTTGATCTAACACAACCCTAGCCAGGCAAAAACTAGGGGACGGAGCTTCCACCCACATGCATAGCCGAACGCGAGCTTGGAAGCTAGATTATAAAAAAGCAATATGCAAAGCACATCAGAGGAGGCTGTACTCTGTAGCATGTGGATGGCGGCCATGGCAAAAGTCAAATTAGGGGAGTCAACATCATATATCCCAAAAGGGAAAAAAAAAATGAATATATGTCATTAATCAAAACAACTCTTTTTTACGCAAACAATTTTATTTCAACGATTCAACATCCGATCCAAACATTCACACAGCATAATAATATTTTACATAAAATCCACAAAGCACGAACGCCGTAGCAGACAATCATGCACTAGATAGAAGTTACACACATCATCAAACTACAAAGCAAACATAGTCTGCATTTATTTAGGCAAATCCGAAGGGAAACCATGGAAACTTCCATGTTGCACTTCTACTACTGTACATAATAATCCAGCAATAGTGGAGATATCTGAGCTTCAAACCAGGCAAATTGCATGGTGAGATCCTTTAAGGGCATCCATATCTTCATGTGATTGAGGGGTGACAGCTGACTCCTCAATTGTGGTCTCAGTGACAACCTTATTTTCCACAATAAGGCAGCAAATGGATTCAAATATAAGCTCCTTCACTTCCTCGAGCCTCTCTTCAGACAGGGAAACCTCAGCCAGAAGCCTCCAAGCATTTCCCTCAGATGCTCCCTCATAATCATCTTTTCTTTTAAGCACCATATGTCCACTAATCTCCCAAACTGCAGGATTAACTTGAGTGTCGAGGATCTCAGCACTCACTTCACCAAGAGCCTGTTTCTCTGCATAACACTGTTTCGTTCACATAAAAGTCACAGTTAGATATTGGCGCCTCAACCTTTCTCTAGGGATGACATATCGGATTCAATACTTTATCCGATATTCCATGGATACATCTATAGTATCTAATTGCAAAAACAAAAAAAGGTCTATCCCAATTTGAAAGAAACAACGCCACACCCATATGAATTCTTATAAATCCACATATGGAAGCTGTTATTTTCAGCATTTTTCTGTGTCTGTGAGTTACCACATTTCTGATTTCAGTATTTACAGAATTTAAGTTCTTTTTATCCTTGAAACATTGTTCATTTAAATGTACTCAGTACATCTATATTTTCAATAATATAAAAATATATAATCTCATATGTATATATATATAGTACCCGTATCCTTGAAATTTAAAAACATGACGTATTCTAGTACCCACAATGTCCCGTACCCATATCAGTGCTTCGTACCTCAACATAAAATTACATGAAATGCTAACCTGTGGGAAGAGGAAAATTCGTTTTCCAGAATCAGCGATAAGCATGTTGTAAGGGATGTTGTTCTCTTGCAGGCAAATGCAGGAGTCTGAGACGACATTGGATAAATCCTCCATTGTATTGCCACACTCAAAAACTAGACCCCTGACGGGATAATTCAGAATATACGAGATTTTCACTCCACCACTTGTGGTGGTTATCTTCTTTGAAGGAGCCCTTTCTATGGGGAAAGGCATTGCTAAGTAATAGGCCTGGAAGTGAAGATGATTGATGGTTGCAAACGCACCCAAGCTATTGTAACCCAAGCGGAAGTAGGGATTCCCCGCTTCTACGGCCATGTGGAGAGCGAGTGAGAAGCTCTCTCGGTCAATCCTCTGAGGCAAGCATTCAAGAATTCGAGGAATGAGCAGCACATGTCCATATTCAATTGGACTAACCTGTTAAAATCAGGCAAACTATATTGTAATCAACTATTGCTACATTTGTACTAAATAATTGTAATGGGCAAGACAAAGGAGTGTTGGCAAAAACTTCTGCTTTTATATTATAGCATAAGTAAAAAGTAGTTGACAATCAAAAGTTTGTAGTGTTTGTAAATATAATTAGAAGTTGAAGATCAGAAGTTGAGATGTTTGGTAAAAAAGTTATAAAAGTGCTTATTTGTTTGTAAGAATCAAACCAAAAGCAGAATCAGAAAGCTAAACAACCATCTCCTACTTTTAGATTCTGATAATAAAGTAAAATCAGAAGCAGAAATTGACAATTGCAAACCTAAAAGTGAATTTTTTCCAGCCAAAACCAGAGCAGCACTTTTTTTTTTTTTTTTTTGTGATTGCAAAGTCTCTCAAAGTTACAAACCAAGAAATTGATGTGGGGGCAAAGGCAAAGTAGAAACATACATTAATGGCAACAACGCTAGGCGAGTTGTCTATATCAATGGGTGCATTTGGAAAGAATTGGGCATCATTGTTCTCACTGGGCTCAAATTGAAAGAGCACCTCGTCTTGCCCAACCTTTGTGAAGTTGAACTTGTTCTCGTCAAACGGCTGCAAAACTTTATCAACACGAAACTCAGTCGGCCTCTTCTTCAGGTGCCTGCCCTCGTTCAGCTGCGCAATAAATCCATACTTCCCAGGAATCACCTGTAAACCATTTATTTATTCACAAACAGTTGAAAGCAACATAAATACCAATGGACATTTATTTGGCTAAGACTTTTATTCATGAGACACTAAAAAGTTTTGCCTTGAGTGTAGATTAGAAAGTGTGAAGAAAAAGACAAACCTTGGTTTCGCAAGCAGTGACATCATAGCGGAAGAGTCCTCTCTGCATACGGTCCTCCCACTACCATCAAGAATCATAAATTTTACAAAAATCATCTCAAAATTCAGCAAAAAAAACGAATAAATAATCCCCGTAATAAATTTACTATGTGTATATATATATATATATATATATAGAGAGAGAGAGAGAGAGGGAGAGAGAGAGATTATTTTACCTCCCCAAGAAGAAGAGAGTCCAAGAACTCAACTGGAAGCTCTTTATTCTCAGAGCCAACCGAACCATTATCAGGAATAACCTTGTTCACCTTCTTAAAAGCATACAAAGCCAGCTTTGACCCTAATCCATTAAGATCCCCAGTAAACTTAACAACATAAAACTAAACAAGAAAACACAAAAGAGTAAAAACGACCACAGCAATAATCAACAATAACCTGGAAGGCAGCAGCTTCTGAGGCAATTGCGGCCGCAGCCAACTGCATGGCGGCCGCTTTCCTCCGCCTCTTCCTTTTGGTAATTGGAAACAACAGTAGGAACCCTCTTAATTTTTAGCATCATCTTTAGATTATTTCTTACACAATATATACTCCTTGTTTCTCGTTAAAAGCAGAAAGATTGTCAAGTTCTCTTAGTAAAGCAGATAGATTCTTGAATCTAATAATAGAACAATACAAGTCTATGATAAATATTAAATATAAATCTAAAGACGCAGGGAACTAATAGAGTAGGTAACCGCCGCCGGCGAGGAAGAGGAGATCGGAGGGGCTGCCGCCTTCAGAGGGCAAAGCGCCACGTCCGCCGTGCGGCGAAGGGTTGCTCTCGCTTACACAACCCTTGCGTCGTACTGCCCGGACATGTATAACAGCCCGATTTGCTCTTAGAAAATCCGTGATGTCGACACCTTTTCTCCCCTGGGTCTTACCCCTGTCAAGAAAATAGGAAAAAACGAAACTCCGCTAAACCTTACTTAAAATCCAGGGTTTCAGCAATTGAGATTTCAGAGAAGGAGATTTAGAAGGGATTTCTTGAATTTGTGAAGAGAGGGAGAAATTCAACACTGCTATTGCGCCTGTGTGGTAATGGTGGTTGGTGGTTGGTGGTTGGGTGGGGATAAATAGAGTCAGTTTTGATAAGAGAGGAGTGGTTGTGGTTGTGCCTGATGGGCTCTAATTGGTTCGTACACACTATTCGGGTTATTGGTTTGGACGGAATGGGTTTTGCCTGTTTTGCCGTCTTTGTACAAGATTCACAAAATTTAAATAAATACATTTAATTAAATTAATTAATAATAAATACTCCCTTCTATTCACAATAAGTGTCCTTTTGGCACATAAAAAAATCTTCAAAAAGAAATTCTTTTTCACATTTTCAAGACTAGCGAGAAAAATATATTCCCAAATTACCCTTAATCTTATTATTTTCCAACTAACACTAATGCATAAATTTGTTTGTTCCAAAGTAGCAATTATGATTTCACTCAAAAAAAAGTAGCAATTATGATTAATTAACAATAAGAAAGTCACTTACAAATAGTATACTAAATTTCAAAAAATAAAAATAAAAATAAGAATAGGTCTCTCATTTTCCTCAAAAAAAAGAATAGGTCTCTCATAGGACGTCTTACGGATCCTCATCCGTAAGACGGATCCCAATCCGGATCTCTTAATTTAAAAAAAAATCCTCTCTTCTCCTTCTTTTCATCTTCTTTTCATCTCTTCCTCTTCTCATGCACGTTATCTTTCGTTCTCTCTCCCTTCTTTTCCTCTTTCCTCCCCTCTCTCCCCCTTCTTATATTGCTCTTTCCTTCATCCCCTAATTTTTCAGATTGTGGTTGTAATATATATCTTTTTCTTTTATGATTTCAGATGTTGATTTCTGATTTTGGATTATATATTGAAACAATATTGTAAAAAAACATTACTTATCAACATATTCAGCAAAAAACATTAAACTTTTGTCTCAAAAACGAATATTTTTACGCATAAAAGTGTTATTTTAACTCTGTCATATTTATATTTCTTATTCATTAATCTGGATTCTTAATATGTGACTGTATTAAATAACATGATATTTTATCTCAAAAAACTGATACTTTTACTCATAAAAGTATTACTTTAACTATGTCATATTAATTTTTCATTCTTGACTGTATTGAATTCCTATTTTGTGAATATATTTAAAAAAACATGATACTTTATCTCAAAAAACATATATTTTTCTCATAAAAGTGTTATTTTAATTTGTCATATTAATTTTTCCTTCTTCAATGTTATTCGATTTTCTAATATCATTTGTATTAAAAAAATATGATACTTTATCTTAAAAATGGATACTTTTTCTTGATAAAAAGTATTATTTTAATTTGTCATCATATGTATTTTTCCTTCTTCATTGTACTAAAGTCGTAATTTGTGACTATATTAAAGAACATGATACTTTATCTTAAAAAATGGATACTTTTATTCATAAAATTGTTACTTTAACTATGTCATATTTACTTTTCTTTTGTCACTATACCGAATTCCTAATTTGTGACTATTACAAAACATGATACTTTATCTCAAAAAATAGATATTTTTACTCATAAAAGTGTTACTTTTAACTATGTCATATTTATTTTTTCTTGGAATTTGGAAGTCAACTACGAGCACGAAGTGATATTCAATTATCTAAAAATTGTTAGATAAATGTTTTTATCATGATTTTGATGATTTTGTTCAAATGAGTTTTTAAACCAAAACAATGTCCCTAAATGTTCTCTTAATACTTCCGATCGATTTACAATGTTTTTACTATTTTTTGGAGTATTTTTTGGAGTTTATTTTCGATAAAAAATTGGACAACACATTTGTTTCAAGATCGAGCGGCACAGTGGCCGACCACCTTTGAGGGCACAGTGGCCGACCCGGGTGACCGGTGCACAGGAGTGCCCTCTTGAAGCCTGTCTTCTCTGTTTCGTATTTAAACACCCCCAACCTAGGTCAAGGTCTAGATGCACCGAGTCGCCGCACCCTCCGACCTGGTCCCCCTATGTAAAACTCATTTGAAATTCAATTTCAATCTTATCTCTCGTGCGTGACCGGTCGCACTGTTTTATCAAAGCAAACTATCCGTTGCATTTTTGCATGACTTTTCCTATTTTGTGGGATTGATTTTAATGACTATATTGATGAGTTTAAATGGTTTCTTTTGCAAAGAAATCACTCCCCAATGAGGAGCCTATGTCCTGCGGAAATCAAAACCAAGACCTCTCCTATAAATAGAGGCTTCTTTCAAGCAACAAGATAGAACACTCTACACAAGCAAAGAGCAAACAAGCAAACACCTTCATATATCTTGTTGTATTAGCCTAAGCACTTTCACTTGCACACATTTGAGGTCTAGGCTTTCAATTCTTGATTACACTTGTACTCATATTGTATCATTCATCATTGAGTTGTAATCTTGATTTTTGATCATCATTCAACACAAGACATCCTTGTGAGTATTCTTGTGGTAAGAATACACTTGGGTGATCTAGGTGATAGGTGTTTGAAGGTTGTGGTAATCTTCAAAGGTGTTGTAAGAGGGTTGTGGTAATCCTCAAGGTGGTGTAAGAGGGTTATGGTAATCCTCAAGGTGTTGCAAGAGGGTTGTGGTAATCCTCAAGGTGTTGTATTATTAATTTTGGTAATTAATAAAATCTTTTTCTTTTTTGAAATCCATCCCGGATATCTTTGGGGTGGTAGAGAGATTAGGCCCTAGGTGGGTTGAACCTCTTTAAATCGAAGTGTGCTATTTAGTTTCCGCACTTAGCATTTCGTCTTTGCTTGAATTTTCGAAAAAGAGGGCAAAATCTAAAAAACCGAGATAATCTATTCACCCCCCCTCTAGATTATCGTAGCCACTTGGACTAACAAGTGGTATCAAAGCCAAATTCTTTAGCTAGCTCGTTCCGAGTAAAGAGGAAAGATCCATGGCTACAAATGATGCTTATCTCACCACCGGCGCCTCCACCAACAAGCCACCACTATTCGACGCCAACAACTACGCATTTTGGAAAGACCGTATGGAGTGCTTCCTACAAGGGTGCGGGTTCAACATTTGGAATGTGGTCATTTAAGGAGTTGATCAACCAACCAAGATATCGGAGGATGGCACCTCGGCTCCTAAACCTTTCAAGGAGTTTGATGAAAACGATAAAAAAGGCTTTCTCTCTAAACGGTAAGGCCTTAAATATTTTGCATTGTTCTCTTACGGCCACCGAGTATAATCGCATAAGAGGCATAAGGTCGGCACATGAGGTTTGGGAAAAATTGGAGACAATTTATGAAGGGACTAAGAAGGTCAAGCAAGCAAGAAAGACCATGCTTGTTAAAGACTTTGAAAACTTTAACATGCATGATGGTGAAAGCATCTCCAAGATGGTGGAAAGGCTTGACAATATTGTCAATCCTCTTGTGGCCCTTGGTAAAGTCATCTCCGAAGAAAACAAGGTGACTAAGGTACTAAATGCTCTTCCCGGCTCATGGTCCGAAAAAGTGACGACAATCACGGAGGCACAAAATCTTGAGACACTCAAATTTGACGAGCTCATCGGGAACCTCCTCATTTATGAAGTCTATCTCAAGGAGAGGAAAAATTCCAAACCAACCATCAATCAATCGGGTATGCAACATATTCCTAAAGGTCTTGCTTCTTCTTCTAATAATGCATACTATGATAATGATGATGATGATGAAGAGACGGTCGCACTTGTTCGAAAATTTGCAAAATTTGTGAATAAAAATAAAGCAAGAAAACAAAGAGATAATGCTTGCTTTAAATGCGAAAAACCCGGGCACTTCGTTGCCGATTGCCCAAAACTCGATGAAGAGGAACAAAAGAAAAAGAAGCCTTTCACGAAAAAGAAGGCTCTAAATGCAGAGGTCAAAACGTGGGATGAACTACTCGAAACAACCGACGAGGAAGGAGAGACCGAACATGGTCTCATGGCCATAGACGATGAAAATAATGAGGTACGCTCTAATTCTTCTACTTCCTCCATAGTTGATGAATTGCAATGTGATTTTGATGAATTGCAAATTGAGTTTCAAAATTTAATTGTTAAATACAAAAATTTGAAAAAGGAGCATAAAGAGCTTAAGGTTGAAAAGAAAAATTATTTACCTCTTATGAATCTCTAGACAAAGCTCATACACTTACTCTTACTAGAGTTCACTCTCTTGAAACCGAAAAGGAATTGCTCACAAAAGATATTGAATGTTTGAAAAATGATGTGCATCGTTTCAACATAAGCACGGATAAAGTCACAAAAATTTTAGATGCACAAAGAGGTGAGCATTCCAAATTGGGACTTGGTTATAAGCCATTTCAAAGTGTTTTTAAGAAAAATAACCAAGGTCCGACTTTTGTACGTGCTAGTAGTTCTAATACTCCTACTTGTTTTTATTGTGGCAAAGTTGGACATTATGCTAATAATTGCAAATTGAGAAATAGCTCTAGACATGTTTGGTTGTAAGTCCAAGCGGCTACGATAATCTAGAGGGGGGGTGAATAGATTATCTCCATCTTTTCGATTTCGCCCTCTTTTTAAAACCGAATGCTCAAATACAATAATAAAGGTGCGGAATATAAACAACACACGTCGATTTAAAGAGGTTCAACCCACCTAGGGCCTAATCCTCTACCACCCCAGTATATCCGGGATGGATTTCGAAAAGAAAAAGAATTTTATTAATTACCAAAATTAATACAAATTCAACTTACAACACCTTGAAGAGCACCACACTCTTCTTCAACACCACCTTTGGAGATTACCACAATCTCCCTTTGAAGATTACCACAATCTTCCTTCAACGGCACCTTGTGAAGATTACCACAATCTTCAACCTTGAAGAATACCAAATTCTTCAACACCTCAATAAGAAGATTACCACAATCTTCTTGTACCTATCACCTAGATCATCCAAGTGTGCTCTTACCACAAGAACACTCACAAGGATATCTTGTGTTTGAATGATAACCAAAAATCAAGATTACAACTCAATAATGAATAATACAATTTGAGTGCAAAGTGTAATCAAGAATAGCCTAGACCTCAAAGATGTGAAAGTGATAAGCTAGGCAATTTTACAACAAGAATAATAACAATGAAAGACCAAGTGTTTGCTTGAAGTGTATCTTGTTGTGTTGTATCTCAATTGTTGTTTTGGTTGCTCCAAAACTTCCTCTATTTATAGGAGATGATTGATCAAGCATAGGCTCCTCTTGGGGATTGAAAATCTACGAGAAAAATACAATTAAAATCAAGAATATAGTCTGTTAGAAATCAATCCCACAATTTTAGGAAATGTGTCTGTGTCAAACGGTCATATTTTTTTGTCATTAATACACGCAGGCGACGGTCGCACAGAGATAAGAGAAAAAGAGAACACTTTGAAAATTACAACAGGCGCCGGTCGGCGCCGACGAGGCTTCGATCGGTGACCTGCTTCAACCGGTCTCCCTAACCAAAAATACGAAGGATTTAAGTCTGTTTCAACAATGAAACTTGCAGTCAGTCGGTCGACCGGACCGGTCGACGCCCAGGATGCGACTTGTCGTCGACCGCTTGTTTTTTCCTTCCGTCTCATTTTTCTGTTTCTAAAAACATCTTCAGTACGGGTTGCCCTATAGGGCGACCGGTCGACCACGAGACAGTAAAAATATTGTCAATTTGTGTCGAAAATAAAACTCAAGAAATACTCCGAAATTTTAGTAAAAACATTTTAAACCGATCGGAAGTATTAGGAAAACATTTAGAAACATCGTTTGAGAGTGAAAACCCAATAACGTAAAATCATTAAAAGTGTTGTCCAATTTAGACGAAAATAAACTTGAGAAAATACTCCGGAAAATATTAAAACCATTTTAAATCATTTAGGAGTATTTGGACAACCTTTAAAAACATTGTTTTGGTGATAAAATAAAATCATCAAAATTAAGATAAAAACATGTATCAAACAATCTCCCCCTTTTTGATGATTACAAACCAAAACAATTTTTACACAAACTAAGAGAGCAATTTTAGAAATGATTTTCCGGTAAAAGTATTTGACCGTTTGGAAGCAATCAAAATTTCCAAAAATATTAAAGCAACCAAGTAGGGAGTAAATATTTTCAATAATAAGCACAAGCTCCCCCTATCAACAAGCACATCAAGAATAATGTAAGAGCAATAATCCATAAGCTAAAAGCTTTAGCTTTTACAATTTGTTCAAGAGCTTATAAGCTCCCCCTGTCACAAAACAACATTAAACAATAATATAAGTCCATCAAGCAACAATTGGACTAAGAACAAATCACAACTTATGGCTTTTATGAGCCATAGCTTATAGCTTTTATGACAAGCTTTTATTAGCTTCTTTGAGCTAATGAGCCAATATCCTGTTTTTCTCCCCCTTTGGAATCATCAAAAAGAATGTTAGGATGGTGAAAACACCATACAATAATATCAAAGCATGCCAAAAGGACGGTAAAAACCGTTTGAGCAATTTAAAGCATAATCATCCAAGGAAAGTGAGAGAATTGAAACATAAAAGATCCATAAGCTCATTAGTATGCTAAAAACATGATTTCAAAAAGATTTTAAGACATTTTGAAGCAAGAGAATCATGTAGAAGTTGAAGGTTTCATTGCGACATTTTAACAAACACCTTGTGTGCGTGAAAAAATAGAAGAGGTTGTATATAACCTTTGTAAATGGTTCAAGCCAAAAAAATTTCATATCATCAATCAACCTCATTTAAAAAATCATATGCACCATATGCAATAACTTGTTCATCAATTAAGAAGCTCAAAGTAGATTCTCAAGGGTTCAACCCAATTGAGATAAGCTAAGAATGATCAAGGCATTTCAAATGCCAACAATTAGAGCATCCAACAAGTAATAAGTCATGCTTACATGTATCAAATGTCCCAACATATCCAACTAAGCATAATGAACAAAACAATAAAAGAAGCACTTTTACCATCAAGTACTTCATACCAATTATCAAACAATGCTTTAGAGTATTTTTACCATCAAATACTCCATCAAAGTCATGATCATTCACAAGTCATTATCAACTTGCAATTTTAACCCTTTTAAGAAAAACAAGCAAATATCATTAGTACAAATGAGTTTTACAAAAGTTCATAAAAGTACAAAGCAACTTAAATGAAAATGCTAGAAAGTAAAGGGGTGGGGATATCAATCTTCGTCCGAAGAGAAGCAAGTTCCGGGAATTAAGTCCTTGATGAATTTCTTTAACTTGCCGATAGACTTTTGCATTTTGGAGGTCTTTTGCTCCAAAGCCTCATACCTCGTCTCATGAAAAGCCCTCATCTCATCAAATTCGGCTTGAGTATACCTCTAGGCGGTTGAGCACCCAGATTACCCTCCGGATTGCTCGGTTCGCCCTCTTCCACCAATCTTGCGGCCCCGGCGTCATCAAAGACATCATTAGGATCGGGAGACTCTTGACCTCTTCCTCTCGCCATTTTGGTTGGTCGGATTTCCATGTTCTTGCGCATAGTTACCATTTGGGTGATGTTATCAATGTCGAAGTCGTTTTGAAATACCTCCGAGTTACACTCCGACGAAGGTAGTCCCGATTGAATAAGAAGTTTACAAATCCAATTTCCCATAACCAACTTCTTATTACCTTGAGTAATGGACTCGATAAGACATTGAATAAGTATGGCACCAAAGTTAAGTGGTTCCCTCCTAGCAATCTTATAAGTCAAAAATAATCCATATTGCTAGGCATCTTTTCCGACTTACCACAAATGCAATATGCGACAATGACCGATAAAATGCGATGCTCAAGTGTCATTGCCAACAAAGAATACTTAGGCCATACTCCCAAATACGTCTTGACTTCTTTCATCGACACCCCCAACATTTCATCATTCCAAGTCCCACAAGAGAAATAATCCCAACCACCTTCTCTAACATGTAAAAGCGGCAAATATCATTGGGAGTCCATCTAAAATGACGACCCTTTATAAGCGAATTAACGGCAATCGGCTTTCTATCATTATCATATTCGACCCACATATTGGCATAAAAGAGTTGGATAATATCATCATCATACAACACATAAGCATGCTCCCATAAATACATCCAACCTTGCTCCTCAAAAATCCTCTTATAGTAGGATACTCATTTGTAAATGAACTAAAACGACACATTTTAGTCCGAGCAATAGATTTACCTCCCATCCCCGAATCCTCATAGTACCATTCCGCATACTTATTGATGAAATTAATAGCATTGCGTGAATTAGGAGCTTGAGTAACAAGAGGTTTTTTACCTTTCGCCCAACGGCAATTTTCGAGCGAAATTGTTCGCGAAGCTTCGGTAATTTGGGCCCGAGAGAGAATGGGATTTTGAACATCATCACCTTCTTGAGCCACGTTTCTTTGAGCGGCTCGAATATCCCTTTGTTCGGCTTCGTCTCGCCGATTTCTCGAAGTACCCTCTCCGCCTTTTCTTCTCTTAGAAGTGGGATTTTGATCGGTGGAATTTCTTGGAGGAGCCATATATGTAAGATTCTTGTAAAAATAAGAAGATTAGCAACAAGAATCGTGAAAAATGATGAAGAATTGAAGATTTTAAAGAAAAGGGGATGATATATCGATAAGGGTTTGGGGGATTTTTGTTTTGTTTCTGAAAGTGAAGAACAGACCGTTTTATGCTTGAAAAATAACCCTGGGCGACCGGTCGGGTGGTGGGTGCGACCGGTCGAGGTGCAGGGCGACCGGTCGCCCCTGCTGTGACCGTCCCAGGTGATTTTTCTTTCTCCCAGAGTTTTCCAAAATCCGATTTTTCACCCCAAAAGTTTTAAAACTTTGCAAAAATATAAGTTTGGACTATATCCAACAAATATGGGTTTTGGGAAAACATATAAATGATAAAATCGAGACTAAACACGTAGTGCCTTTTAAAAGAAAATATTTGCAAGATTAATTTGGGGCACTTAAGGGATCAAAATGAAATATCTTGAAAGATATGTGCATAAGCATAAAATCGAGTTTAAAGAAAAATACGAGTAGACATACCTCGATGGTTTAAGAAACTTGATGACGTAATAGCCAATGAGTATGAAATATGTATCCTACACAATTCTTAGACAACATTTTCATAGAAAATTCAAGTGTAGGCAAATAATATGAGATATCAAATAGAGCTTATGCTATAAGATTTCATAAGAGATAATAAGCCACATAAGTCTAATAAAATGCTCAAGAGTTTTAGAAAATCATGCAAGGTCTCTTTTTTTTAAAAAAATTTGAAACTCATAAATATATAAGAGACCTATTTTAAAAATAAATACTTGAAAAATCATTTTGCAATTAAGACACAATAAAAAGTATGCAAAAAAAAATGCATATACAAATGGGGAGATACGGTTTACCAATTACGCCGTTTCCATGGGTTGTGTCTTTCCCATTGTTGATGATATCTTCCATTGAGAAGTCACTTTGTTGATGATGACTTCTCCATTTCCAAGTTTGGTTACCTTCCCATGGTTGATGGTTTCTTCTTCTTTGAAAATCATCTTGTTGATGATGTCTTTGCCATTTCCAAGGATTGTGTTCTTCCCATTTTTGATTATACGCTCTTCTTGAAATTGGCTTTGTTGAGAGTAGTTTCTCCTTCTTTGATCAAATGAAACGTTCATTTGATGTTTTCTTGGTGGCATGAATTTTCTCCGATTTTTGCTTTGCGGGTACCTAATAGCACATTGTTTTGTGGTACCCTCATGTGTTTGGGTCCTTTAAGATTAGCTTTGAGACTTTTAGGTCTACAACAATATTTAGAGCTATTTCTAGCCCGACAAGAATTAGCCGTATGACCCTTTTTGCCACAATAAAAACAAGTAATAATTCTAGGAGCATAATGACCAATATGCATAGTGACTTGATCCTTTTTCATATGATTAACAACATTAGGCTTATGATCAAGTTCCTTATCACAATTATGAATATCAACAATATTGGACATTTTATTGGTACTCAAGTTGGATTTTAATAAATCCTTTTTCATGTAATCAATATTCTCAACAAGAGTACTATTTTCTTTTTCAAGGTTTCTAACCTTGTCAAGTGTGGTGGTGTGAGCACATGATAGTGATTCATAAGAGGCAAATAAACTATCCTTATCATTTTTCAAAATATTGAATTCCTTTTTCAAATTTTTGTATCTAACAAGTAAGCTTTGGAATTCATTTTGAAGTTCATCATAATCATTTTGTAAATCACTATAATCATTTTGAATGACAATATCATAGGAAGTAGAGGGTTTAAGACATACCTCATTTTCTTCATTGATGCCCATAAAACAATATTCAACTTCTTCATAATTGGAAGTTGTAGGAGGCTTATTCCTTAGATTTGAGCTTGTATGATCTTGAGAAGTAGATGCTTTTGTTTGACTTCTTTCATTTGCAAATACTCCATAGATGGCTTCTAATTTTTGCCATACTTCATGTGCGGACTTTATTCCTACAATATGTTCATTTTCTAAATTAGTAAATGAACAATACAAAATATTTAAAGCCTTACCGTTTAAGGAGATGATTTTCTTTTCTTCATCATTGAGCTTTTTGAAGTCTTTTGAGGTGTATGGTGTATCTTTCATCGGAATGGATTCTCCATTAATGACGGTGTTCCAAATGTCGAACCCGCAACCTTGTAAGTAGCATTTCATTCTTTCTTTCCAAAATATAAAATTTTTGGAATCAAACCGAGGTGGCTTGGTGGTGGAGGTGCGGATAGATGAGCTTCGTTCAGTAGCGTCGATCGTTTCTCTTCACTCGCGATGTGAAACGAGCTTGCCAAAGAGTTTGGCTCTGATACCACTTGTAAGTCCAAGCGGCTACGATAATCTAGAGGGGGGGTGAATAGATTATCTCCATCTTTTCGATTTCGCCCTCCTTTTAAAACCGAATGCTCAAATACAATAATAAAGGTGCGGAATATAAACAACACACGTCGATTTAAAGAGGTTCAACCCACCTAGGGCCTAATCCTCTACCACCCCAAGATATCCAGGGATGGATTTGAAAAGAAAAAGAATTTTATTAATTACCAAAATTAATACAAATTCAACTTACAACACCTTGAAGAGCACCACACTCTTCTTCAACACCACCTTTGGAGATTACCACAATCTCCCTTTGAAGATTACCACAATCTTCCTTCAACGGCACCTTGTGAAGATTACCACAATCTTCAACCTTGAAGAATACCAAATTCTTCAACACCTCAATAAGAAGATTACCACAATCTTCTTGTACCTATCACCTAGATCATCCAAGTGTGCTCTTACCACAAGAACACTCACAAGGATATCTTGTGTTTGAATGATAACCAAAAATCAAGATTACAACTCAATAATGAATAATACAATTTGAGTGCAAAGTGTAATCAAGAATAGCCTAGACCTCAAAGATGTGAAAGTGATAAGCTAGGCAATTTTACAACAAGAATAATAACAATGAAAGACCAAGTGTTTGCTTGAAGTGTATCTTGTTGTGTTGTATCTCAATTGTTGTTTTGGTTGCTCCAAAACTTCCTCTATTTATAGGAGATGATTGATCAAGCATAGGCTCCTCTTGGGGATTGAAAATCTCTGAGAAAAATACAATTAAAATCAAGAATATAGTGTTAGAAATCAATCCCACAATTTTAGGAAATGTGTCTGTTTGTCAAACGGTCATATTTTTCTTTGTCAATACAGGCGGCCGGCCGCACGAGAGATAAGAGAAAAAGAGAACACTTTGAAAATTACAACAGGCGGACGGTCGGCCGACGTAGGCTTCGACCGGTCGACCCCTGTTTCAACCGGTCTCCCTAACCAAAAATACGAAGGATTTAAGTCTGTTTCAACAATGAAACTTGCAGTGCGGTCGGCCAGGACCGGTCGGGCCGACGCCTGATGCATCGGGTCGACTGCTTGTTTTCCTTCCGTCTCATTTTTCTGTTTCTAAAAACATCTTCAGGTACGGGTTGCCCTATAGGGCGACCGGTCGACCACGAGACAGAAATATTGTCCAATTTGTGTCGAAAATAAAACTCAAGAAATACTCCGAAATTTTAGTAAAAACATTTTAAACCGATCGGAAGTATTAGGACAACATTTAGAAACATCGTTTGAGAGTGAAAACCCAATAACGTAAAATCATTAAAAGTGTTGTCCAATTTAGACGAAAATAAACTTGAGAAAATACTCCGGAAAATATTAAAACCATTTTAAATCATTTAGGAGTATTTGGACAACTTTTAAAAACATTGTTTTGGTGATAAAATAAAATCATCAAAATTAAGATAAAAACATGTATCAAACATTGGTGACCCAAAGGTCTCAAGACTAACCTCCATGGACCCCAAAATTATAGGGTACCTAAAAGAAATTCTTTTGTAGGTAATAGGGACTATAACAACAATGGAAGATTCAAAATGGCTCGTGGACAGCGGATGTTCATGCCATATGACCGGGAGGAGAGAACTTTTTACCAACATCAAGCTCCAAGAAGAGGGTATGGTCATGTTCGGCAATGGCAAATGAAGAATTCTTGGAAATGGAGAAATTGGTAACTCTTCTTTCTCTCTTAGTAATGTTCTTTTAGTAGAAGGGCTTAAGTTTAATTTGATAAGTGTTAGCCAACTTTGTGATTCAAATTATAATGTTTCTTTCAATAAAGAAAAATGCCTTATTCTTAAAAATGGTGAAATTATTTGTGAAGCAAATAGAAAAAACAATCTTTACAAAATTTGTACAAGTGATTTGGTAAGTCAAAATGTTTCTTGTTTAGTCGCCAATAATGATTTAACTAGTTTATGGCATAGGAGACTTGGACATGTTGGATACAAGAATTTGAAAAATATTTACAAAAATCAACATGTGAAAGGACTACCAAAATTAAATTTTGAAAATCTTGGCCTATGTGACACTTGTCAAAAGAATAAATTAGTTAAAAGTAGTTTTAAGCCCAAAAATGAAATTTCCACAACCAAACCCCTACAATTGCTTCACCTTGATTTGTATGGGGATATTGGTACGGCTAGTCTAAGTGGAAAACATTATACTTTCGTTATTGTCGATGATTTTTCTAGATATACTTGGGCTCTTTTTCTTACCAATAAAAGTGATGCCGTTAATGAGTTTGTTAAGTTGTGTAGACTTATTGAGAATGAAAAGGAAGATACTATTAAGTCTATTTGAAGCGATCGAGGTGGAGAATTTGATGGTGATTAGAGTCTTTTGCGAAACTAAGGGATATGCTCATAATTTTTCGGCTCCAAGGACACCTCAACAAAATAGAGTAGCCGAAAGGAAAAATCGGACACTATAAGAGATGAGTCAGTCCATGCTCACTTCCAAAATATTTTTGGGCCAAAGCCGTAAGTACCGCTTGCTATGTTATTAATCGAGTTTATATTCGTCCTAAAATGAATAAAACTCCATATGAGCTTTGGAAAGGTAGAACTCCAAATATTAGTTATTTCAAGATATTTGGTTGTAAATGCTTCATTTTGAATACCAAGGATCAATTAGACAAACTTGATCCTAAGGCCGATGAAGGGATATTTATGGGATATTCAACAAAGAGCAAAGCATATCGGGTTTACAATAAGACTAGTGGGGTTGTTGAAGAATCCATCCATGTCAAATTCAATGAAGCTTCGGGTGTTGAAAGAATACCCAATGATGAAAGTGATGAAGAGGATATTATTGAACAAATTGTTCAAATTGATGATCAACCGTCTACATCAAATGATCAACCGTCCACTTCAAATGTTCCTCAAGAAGATAGAGGTGATACTTCAGATCTTCCCGTTGCATTGAAATTTAAGGGAGATCACCCAAAAGATCTTATTATTGGTGATCCCCTTGACAAAGTGATGACCTGGAGAAAATTTGCCGAGAAAGCTCTTATTTCTCAAAAGGAGCCCAAAAATGCTAAGGAGGCTATTGAGGATGAGGATTGGTTCTTAGAGATGCAAGAGGAGTTGAATCAATTTGAAAAAAATGATGTATGGGAATTGGTACCTTGTCCTCCATCTCAAACTATTATTGGTACAAAATGGGTATTCCGGAACAAACTTGATGATCAAGGAAACATTGTTCGAAATAAGGCAAAGTTAGTAGCTCAAGGGTATTGTCAAGAAGAAGGTATTGACTATGATGAAACTTTTGCACCCGTAGCACGTTTAGAGGCTATTCGTATTTTACTTGCCTATTCTTGTTATAAAAATTTCAAACTTTACCAAATGGATGTTAAATCTGCTTTCTTAAATGGTATTATTCAAGAAGAAGTCTATGTAAAACAACCCCCGGGGTTTGAAAATTTTTCTAGGCCTAATGATGTTTATAAACTTAAAAAGGCCTTGTATGGTTTAAAGCAAGTACCCCGTGCATGGTATGATAGACTTAGCTCTTTTCTTTTGCAAAATGGTTTTTATAAGGGGTAAAGTTGATACAACTCTCTTTGTTTTTGAAAAAGGGCAAGATTGCTTACTTGTGCAAATTTATGTTGATGATATTATCTTTGGTGCTACTAATGATTCTTTGTGCAAGAAATTCTCTAAGTTGATGCAAGGTGAATTTGAGATGAGTATGATGGGGGAGCTCAACTTCTTTCTTGGACTCCAAATTAAGCAATGCCAAGAAGGCATATACATTTCGCAATCAAAATATACAAAAGAACTTTTGAAAAAGTTCGGCATTGAAGAAGGAAGAACCATTTCTACTCACACGGCAACAAATGTCAAAATTGACAAAGATGAAAAAGGCAAGTCCGTGGATGAATCAAAGTATCGAGGTATGATTGGTAGTTTACATTATTTAACCGCTAGTAGACAGGACATTCTTCATGCCGTATGCCTATGTGCTCGTTTTCAAAGCAATCCCAAAGAATCTCATATGAGTGTTGTTAAAAGGATTTTTCGATATTTGAAAGGCACTATTCAATATGGTTTATTCTATCCAAAGAATGATAATTTTTCTCTTAAAGGTTATAGTGATTTGGATTATGCGGGAAATATTGATGATCGGAAAAGTACTTCCGGATCATGTCAATTTTTGGGCGATTGCCTAGTTTCTTGGTTTTCAAAGAAGCAAAATTGTGTTTCACTTTCAACGGCCGAAGCGAATATATTTTCCATGACTTTTTGTTGTACTCAACTTCTTTGGATGAAACAAACCTTAGCGGATTACAAATGCTCTTTTGAAACCATTCCTATCTTTTGTGACAATATATCCGCTATAAACATTGCTCAAAACCCGGTTCATCATAACCGTACTAAACATATTGAGATTCAACATCATTTTCTAAGGGATTGTGTTTCTAAACGAAAAATTGAGATATCTTTTGTACTATCTCATGATCAATTGGCGAACATTTTTACAAAACCGCTATCTTCCAAGACTTTTGCGTCCATACGAGCTCGGTTAGGCATAATGCATATTGAATGAGGTTTACGTTTGTATTTTGCATGTTTTTAAAACTTAGGGGCGAAAAATCGGATTTTTGGTTAAAAATTCGGATTTTGTTAAAACTGGCAAGACAGTGGGCTGAAGAGGTTGAAGGCAACGGGCCTCCCTCAACGTCGACCGGTCGCCCTCAACCACGATCGGTCGCCCTAAACCAAATTTTGGATTAAAACCGTTCTGTCTTCAGCATTCGTTATTTTAACTTCTTTTTGCCATTTTTCGTTCCCTTTGCCAAATTCACACAAATTTAACTCAAAAATTATTTTCATGCATTCAATTCATATCTTGGACCTTATATAGCATGTTTATCATCATCATCGCTCATCTTTGCCGATCAAATGGTAAGAATTTTCCTTTCTTTGCTCAATTGGGTTGAACCCTTGAGCTTGTGGCTTTCTTGTATATTTCTTGATGAAATTATCTTATGATCATGATGAGCTTAGTTGTTATATTGTATTGTATAATGCTTGGTATGATTTGGTGATGAAAATTTTTGGCTTGATTCATTTACAAGGGCTCTATACAACTTCTTTTAATTTTTACGCCCACAAAGTGTTCGATGAAATGTCACAATGAAAATTTTAACTTCTACATGATTCTCTTGCTTCCAAAAGTCTTAAATACTTATTGAGATCATGTCTTGGCATATAAAACGAGCGTATGAACTCTTCATGATACATTTCTCCCATTTTCTTTGGATTTTAAGCCTAAATTGTTCAAAGGTTGATAAACCGTTTCTTTGGCGCACTTTGATATAATTGTATGATGTTTTTATCTTCCTAACATTCTTTTTGATGATTCCAAAGGGGGAGAAATAGGAAATTGGCTCATTAGCTAAAAGAAGCTAATAAAAGCTCGCAATAAAAGCTATAAGCTATGGCTTCCTAAAGCCAAGTATACCTAGTCCATGGCTTGTATTATGGACTTAATTGCAAAAGATTATAGTATTTTTGAGGGGAGCTTAAGTAGCTTATGATGTTTATGTGCATCTTATAAAAGCTTGTTATAGCTTGTGCTCCTAGCTTTTGCAATATCTCTTGTTGATATGCTCATAGATAGGGGGAGCTTTGTATGAAATATTTTTTTAACGGATAGTTCACTCGTAAAACCAGAAAATTTATTTGTTTTCAAAATTGTCCTCGAGCAAATTGTTTTGGTTTGTAATCATCAAAAAGGGGGAGTTTGTTAGATAAATGTTTTTATCATGATTTTGATGATTTTGTTCAAATGAGTTTTTAAACCATAACAATGTCCCTAAATATTGTCTAAATACTTCCGATCGATTTAAAATATTTTTACTATTTTTTGGAGTATTTTTTGGAGTTTATTTTCGATAAAAAATTGGACAACACATTTGTTTCAGGATCGACCGGTCGCCCTATAGGGCAACCCGTACCTGAGTTGAGTTTTGAAACAGGAAAAGGGACGTAGAAAAAATGAGGGAGGGCGACCGGTCGACCACCTTTGAGGGCGACCGGTCGACCCCTGGGCGACCGGTACCTGGGAGTGCCCTCTTGAAGCATGTCTTCTCTGTTTCGTATTTTAAACACCCCCAACCGGTCATGGTCTAGGGCGACCGGTTGCACCCCCCTCCAACCGGTCCCCCTGTGTAAAAATCGCTGAAATTCAATTTCAATCTTATCTCTGCGCGACCGGTCGTACCCCTGTTTTATCAGCAAACTATCCGTTGCATTTTCAGACAGCTTGTCCCTATTTTGTGGGATTGATTTCTAACAGCTATATTGATGATTTTAAATGGTTTCTTTTGCAGCAAATCACTCCCCAAGGAGGAGCCTATGTCTGGAAATCAAAACCAAGACCTCTCCTATAAATAGAGGCTTCTTTCAAGCAACAAGATAGAACACTCTACACAAGCAAAGAGCAAACAAGCAAACACTTTCATATATCTTGTTGTATTAGCTTAAGCACTTTCACTTGCACACATTTGAGGTCTAGGCTTTCAATTCTTGATTACACTTGTACTCATATTGTATCATTCGTCATTGAGTTGTAATCTTGATTTTTGGTCATCATTCAACACAAGACATCCTTGTGAGTATTCTTGTGGTAAGAATACACTTGGGTGATCTAGGTGATAGGTGTTTGAAGGTTGTGGTAATCTTCAAAGGTGTTGTAAGAGGGTTGTGGTAATCCTCAAGGTGGTTGAAGAGGGTTGTGGTAATCCTCAAGGTGTTGCAAGAGGGTTGTGGTAATCCTCAAGGTGTTGTATTATTAATTTTGGTAATTAATAAAATCTTTTTTTCTTTTTTGAAATCCATCCCGGATATACTGGGGTGGTAGAGGATTAAGCCCTAGGTGGGTTGAACCTCTTTAAATCGAAGTGTGCTATTTAGTTTCCGCACTTAGCATTTCGTCTTTGCTTGAATTTTCGAAAAAGAGGGCAAAATCTGAAAAACCGAGATAATCTATTCATCCCCTCTAGATTATCGTAGCCACTTGGACTAACAAAAATAAGACAACAATATAGTATATGATTGATGTATACTATAAACTCTCCTCCTTAGACCAAAGAAATCTCGATAAAGAAAATCATTCATTCTTAGTCAAAATTTCAAATACAACAACATCAAACTTTCATTCCTTTGTATATCAAGGTACCATAATTTCAGATAGTCAGAACCATACAATAAATAAAAAATGATTCCTTCCTTTGATTCTGAGGTAACGAGAAACATTTCTATTCCCTAGCGAAACATACAAAATGTAAGCAACAATTTCAAAGTATTTTCGCTTTAGGTGGGTGGACTTCTGGAATCACTCAAAATAGATTTTGAAGCTAAAATCAAAACTCATATAATGTAATATTTAGTTTTCTTTAAGTAATTTTTTTCCCAGAAGCATCAAAAGGGTAAAATAATTTAAAACTCCATTAATGGAGTTTCGAAGAACTCTAGAAGAGATGATACCTTATTTATGCGCGAGAGAGAGAGAGAGAGAGAGAGAGAGAGAGAGAGAGAGAGAGAGAGAGGTAATGTGGAAGACGATAGATCTAGAAATGTGTGCAGAGAAAAACCAAGCGGAAAAAAAAGGAAAACTGAACCAAATAGCAGGTCGGGTCGGTGGATGGATCCGTCTGACAAAATAAGATCCGTAAGATGATCTTATATGAGAATTTGCCTAAAAACAAATAGTATACTATAAATTTTCTCACCTAAACCAGCCTCCGAAATAGTAAAATACAATTACATCATGTAACATTAATTTTGGTAATTTGTGAATTAATTCTAAAAATCTATATATAACAAAGCATTATATATTTCTTATTTTGTAATTATCTTTAAATATCATGCATCCGGATGCATTCATGTATATTGGCTATTTATAATGTATGTATAGTTGTTATTTGGATTTAGCTCATTTCTTTATAATTATATGAAATTGTATCTATGTTGATTACATTCAATTAAAAAATTGCTTAGTTTATTTGCATCTCATTTACACACACGAATAGCTTTCAAAAAAGTATGGCACCAATCGTCATACTTATTAAAATTCTAAACATGACTAAAATGCAACGAGCAATGAAATTGTACCGTATGCAGTTTTATTTGTAAAAGGTCGGAATTTGCACCAAAAATTTGGAGGGAAATGGTTTAATTACAAAATGATAATAATTGGTGATGGCATTTGTTGTCACAAAATATTTTATTTCGTGACCACAATATATTTTGTCATTGATTATGCCAAAACATTAGTGACAAATTTATTTCGTCAACAAAATTCGTGATAATGACGATAAATATGAATTCGTGGAAAATTGAAAAACTCCTGAAAATTCTGAAAATTACAAAAAAAGCCCTTAAGGTTTGATTTCGTTTTACATATTACCTTTCATAAGCAAATAACATTTCAAAACCCCCTAACCTTTAAAAATGTATTACAATTACCCCCATAAATTTAAGGCAGAATCAAATCGAAGGGCTTTTTTAAAAGTTTTGAAACATCTTTGGGTTATTTTGTAATTAGTTCAAACATTAGGTTTTATTATTATTATTTTTTTAGCAAGAACAGTGACTTTTAAAAAACATTAAAAAAACAACTACAAACATACAAATGTTTTACAAATGTTCTTTTCCATTTAGTATGGATTTCCAATTTTACAGTTTTTGGCATAAACAATGTCAATTTTCATGTTTCCTTTTTGTACGTAAACGTTTAAAATTAAAGGTAAGTAATTGCTCATTAGTTCCATTGACTTTAAAATTAAGGGTAAGTAACTACTCATTAGTTCTAGTTTTCGATAATATTTTTAATTACTGAAATTGGTTCATAAAAAAAAAGAACTTCTCATTGGTTCCACTGATGTCGATCACAATAACCTGCTTTATACACTATACATATTGGCAAAAAACTAAGGGCATGTCCATATCAACTTCACCAACATCTGCTCAGCATCCATTTCACAAAAATGTATAAAGACAAAAATCTATAGTTTCCAGAATCAAAATTTCTAGAAGATAGACAAATATAAAATATTCAAGTTCATCATATACTCCATGTTGTAGTCAGACGAGGCGGAGGTCGAATCGAACTATTTAAAGCCGCATTAATCTTACTAAAAATTACCTTTAAAGGACACAAGCTATTGAAGGATCTTAATGTTTTCAAAATCCATTTTTTTCTCGTGTTGACTTTGTCTGTGAGAATGGGTCAGCGAAAACAACTTCCGAGTTTCTTAGACAAGAGCCCGTTCCTCCTCGATTTTGTCTTACTAGGTGGCCGTCCACGAGACCTCTGTTTGTAGCCTCGGAAATCAGCAACACCAACTAGATTGTTGTAGTCCAGCTCAGAACTGCTGCTATAACATTTAGATAAACCGAGCAAACCATCGTAAAAGTCGTTGTCTAAAACCTCGATCGAGAGCGGTGACCTATGACGGCCGACCGTGTAACTTGCTCATTAGAGAAATGTACAAGATAACTCGTTTTCACCTCCATATTGAAGTCGTGCAATCAAGAGCCAACCTTATGGTGCCTAACAGAAATAATATAGATTTATTTAGGTGAGTTACATGAAATTTCCTAAAATTTGAAACTCTTCACTGATTACGCCCTCAACCTAACTCTCAAAATAATAAGAGTAGATGATCAGAGCTTGAGAACCCTGAAATGCAAGTCTTCTCAAGAACATATAATAGTATTAACTAAACAAGCAACTTCAATTGTTATCTAAAGTTGGATTGTGACAATATGCTCAATAAACAATAGAAAATTATTAATCCTTCCAGCACATCAATCATTATTACATCTCGCCACAATTATGATTCTCAAAACAAATCAAACAAAACAAGACTCAATGTACTTGCGTGTAAAAATAAATGAATTATAAATTTTGGTCCTTCAAAATTAACGGCAAGACCAATACTATTGTCGTTCAAGACCAATACTATTGTCGATTCAAGTGCATGATGATACCAAGAATAAGGTTTGATCATAAAAAGAAGATTACTATTAAGCAGAATCTTAGTTACTAGTTTATAAATTTAATTTTTTTTTTTTTTTAATTAATGGTTTTTATATTGTAAAGACAACTATTTAAATACCAAGAATAATATTGACTGAAAAAAATAAATAGTTCATTTATTTTACTTTAAAAAATAAAAATGGTGGAAAAGCCAACAAATTACCCTTTAAAATATAATTTCAAAAATTTTTATGCACACACATACATACATGCTTATATATAGTCTTCAAAGTCTCTCCCAACTGCAGAGAGTTTTCCTCAGCTGATTATCTTTTGCACAAACCAATATAATATTTGCTAGAACAAAAAACACAAATATTGAAGTTTACCTTACAATTAGTATCATTAAATGGTAATATGATGATTTCCATGAACAACAATGCAACTTTGAAATCATAATGCTTCGTTGCACTAAATTTCTAATATAAGTCTTAATCCTCTAAATTTCTAATATATTACCAAAAGAAAAGAAGAAGCACATTGTCCAAGTACAAAAATGAGCACACCACCCGCTGTCAGTCAAAGATAGAATATCAGGATAACTAGAAGAAAAACCAACCTATTCATAATTACAATTAATAAAATCTCTGAGAAAAACAAGATAGGCAAACCAAATAGAAAGAACAGAGATTGGAAAGATACATATAATGCAACCATAAATTGGTATGAGCATTATCACAAGCACTTGGTGTGCAATCAAGTTGCATCTTCTGTATACTTTTAACAAAGAATTAAATTTAATCATGAGATATTGAAATTGAACTACCGGGACCTTAAAATTAAAATCATAGGACATAAACCACAACACCAAACATCAGTGATTAACAAATCAAATTATAATTTACCTTCCAAAAAATTTGATAAGCGACGGACAAAGTGATTGGCGCCGAAGTGGAGTTGGCCGTTGGTGAAGTCGGGACGGTGATTTCAAGACTGGCGAAGTGGCCTGCTGATGGATGGAAAGAGAGAGAGATGTGATAAATTTTAATGGCAGCGGGAAGAGCAAGTCATCGCGAAGGGCAGAGTTGAGGGGAATTCTACTTTCAGGAAGCGTGATCATACAGAGATAAGTTGTACTTATATTATATATGACTTAATGTAGTTTTAAGCATAATTAAAGAAAAGATTGCTTGTTTGAAAAAAAGAGTGAGCCAGAGTCTAGCGGATTGTAGAGATGTTAAATGGGCTCGAGCCCGCCCGGCCATCCGTTGGAACCAAAAATTAATAGGGTTAGGGTCTATTTTTGCTGGCACGTTTTAAGCCTTTTTGTCACGGATCGGTTAAACTGTGGGTTGAACCGGTATTACGCAAATATTTATCATATGGGTGTTTATCATTCTGCATTGTAGTTTGTTGTTTCTATTTTCATTTTAGAATTGTGTTTGAATTTTTGTACTTTCAATTTTAAGAATTTATACTTGTTAATGCAACTATAAACTTTGTGTAATTTAGTTTGAATGTTATTATTATGCATATGCGCTTTAATACATTGTATTTAGATTTTTAAATTAAAAAAATTAATTTTTTTCCTTGTAACCCGATGGTGGTCCATTTAGCCCGAAATCCTGTATGGTTAGAGTTAGGGTTAAGTTCGCAATATGCTAGCCCAAATTTATTATTATATTTAGAAAATATAAAAATTAATATATAGTGTTTTATACAAGGGATCATTACATTTTTTGTACCCGAAGTTTATTGCCTTTTTGGTTTAGGTACCCAATGTTCCAACTTAATCACTTCTATTACCCTAAGTTTCTGACCTGTTGTTGTAGGTAAAAAAATGGTTTACTTTTATATTTTATATTTATAAATAAAACAAAAAAATTTGTTTTTTCTTTCTTTTATTTTTCCCGTCACCTTCCTCCTAATTTCGTCTTATTTTGTTAAAATTATGCTATAATAAAAAACTATGTATTCTAGAAATTTAAGAAGTAACTGGATATGAAAATTCAAAAAATTAAATAGATATGAAAATTGATTTAACTTACAATCTATTTTTTATGAAAAATAAAAATAAAAATTAAAATTATTGGCACCTTGTAGAAAAATCAATTTTTTTTGGACATTATATTTCTGTAATGTTTTGAAAATAAATTATATTTTAGTAACTGTAATTTTTTTAATGTTTTGCAGACTTTTTTTTTATTTAATTTATTGATTTAAAATCATTTTTTAAACATGAATTTCATAAAAATCAAGACATAAATGTCAAATGTGTCTATCAAGTTATAATATTTTAAATTCTAGCAACATTATTTTTTTTGGAAAAGTTTTCTATATTATTTTTTGCTTTTTAAATTGTGAAATATTTATATATATATATATATTTAATTAATATACTGAAATAGAAAAGGAGAAACATAGCATAGAAATATATAATAGTTCTTTCATAATAATATTAGAAAATAACTAATATTATTATGTAAAACTTAATAGTGATTTATTTAAATTTTGTTTATTTATCTTTAATAATTGATATTAAAACTTTTATAATTATTTAATTATTTTGTAAAATAAGAAATATTAATTTTCACTCAATATATAGTTCAATAATTCATATTTAGTTATTGATTAGGTTAATCAAAAAAATCTATTGCTTAATATCACATTTGACCGGCTAATTAGGGCTAAAACCATTTCATACCTGCAACAATAGGTCAATTGTAAGTTTTGGACTGAATGATAAGGGCCAATAGTGAAAGTGATTGACGTCAGAAACTTAGGGTATTAGAAGTGATTAAGTTGGAACATTAGGTACCAAAACCAAAAAAGCAGTTGGGTACCAAAAGTGTAATTATCCCTTTTATACTATATGAAACTATAGTTTAACACTGGTCAAAAAAAAAAAAAAAAAGAAACTATAGTTTAACATAAATTTGAAATAGATTTTTAATAATACCTACTTTTACGAAATATGTAACCATGTTATTCAAAAAAAATTGACTTAAGATTTAGTAAATAGTTAAATCTAGTAAAAAATAAGAATTGACTTTTATATAAAAACAAAATATCAAAATCAGATGTATATATATGTATATATCTTGATGATTCAGTTATATGAATCGACTCTTTATTTTCTCGTTTTCTAATATTAGTTTATCATACATAGGATATTAAAAGTAATTTGTGATAAATTTCAAATTTTGTATTTTCTTTTTTGGAAAGTGACATTCAAAAAGTTCATTTAAAGTGCAAGAAATTTGATGCAATTAATTGTAGAGAGTTGTTTTTAGAGCATCCCCAAGAGACTCTCTAATTGAGAAATGCTCTTTATTTTGAAGAGTCATCAACTAAATCTACAAACTCTTTATTCTAATTTTAAAATTTAGAGAATGAGTTTCATTCTCCAAATTTAGAGAGCCAAAACAACTCTTTATAATTAATTGAATTAGATTTCTTGCACTTTGAATGATCTTTTCGAATGTCACTTTCCAAAAATAACACAAAATATGAAATTATCAAAAATTGCTTTTAATATTCTATGTACAATAAACTAATATTGAAAATAGATAAAATAAACATGGATCCAAATCTATTAATTTTCGTGCCGGTTTGCGTGTTGGGTCCAAAAGTCATCCCTGGTACTATCATTCCAAATAATAAATATTGAAATATTAAATAATATATAGTTTTATTACATATAATTTGATTGGTCATTATTATTATTTTATATCTTAACTGTCAATTATAATTATTATAAGTATATATAAAGTTATTTTCTAAAAGACTAATTTATTTTGTAAAAGTATAGATACATTCTCAATAGGACCCATTACCGTAAAAAGAGTTTACTAAATTGATAAACATGATCACATTGAATAACCCCTTTTTTCAATTATCAAAGTTAAAATGACAGCAAACTCAATCACCACTTTAACTTCTAGATTGTTCAATAATTCACCCCTATTCGACTTTCGATAATTCCAAACAAGACTTGAAGGGTTTTCTCTGCCGAAAAAAAAAACCTAAAAGTCTTGCAGCGTACTTCATGAATCCGATTGACAAACAAAAACTCAGAAATTTCCCAAATCAAAACCAAAACAGCCACCGTTCCCGTCACCGGCCAGCAACCCAAACCACCAAACTTCTGCCCAAGCACACAATGTCTGTCATCCATTCATTGGTTTAATGCAATGAGGAGACCGTATCTTTCAGTCAATATTCACCGCCTTTCAGTGCACGAATAAATACATTGAAATAAACCTCTTGCTTGTTGATCGCGAGCGAGGGACAAAAATTAGTAGAAATAGATGAACCACTGGTGCCGATAAAATAGACTCGTATTAGATGGATAAATTATTAGATTGCAATATGAGCAATACATGTTTGTTTTTATTTTTTAATTCAATTTCTTATATTCCTTAATGATTTTTTACATAAAAATAACAATTGATTTTTGGATATGGTTGATGTTAATCCTAGATTCTGATATTTTTTTTGGTTTAATGATAACATTTAGAAATAATAAATAAATACATTAATAAATTATTTCGCAGCGAAAAAAAACTTTGGCGGCCAAAACTTTTTTTAGCGCCTAAAATTTCAACTTAATTAAGGTAAGTTTATATCTAATTAAAGTAGAGATATACAAGGTTCATAACTCTCTCAATCTCTCGGCTTTTACCCTCACTCGTATATGTAAAGCATTAGGTTAAGAATATATCAAAGAGATCACTTGCCATCTCCTTTTGTCAATCAACGGTCTCCTATCAGCCCTGGTAATATATGATTGCTTCACCTTCATCAAAATCACTCGTATAATAAGTTTTGACTGATATTGCAATTTGTTGGGTGTATAATGTAAGTTGTTTGATTTGAGAATGTTATGTTTTGTCTTGCTTTAGATATAGATTTTGATTAATATGAAATATGGGAATTCGTGCATGTATGTATACGGCTGATGAGTGTGCGTTATTATGCGAAGGCCAATTTATGTTAAAGTGTTTTGGATTTTGGAGATAAGTGGATGCAAAGTAATTAATTTATATTAAACAAGACAAATAATTATCAATTTTTTTTTAGAAACATTGATGCAGAGTGTTATTATGCTATTTGTATGTGACTATTATGCAAAGTGTGTGCTATTGTGTGCATTTGAAGAAACAGATACACATTAGTATATTCATGCCTTCGGTGAACACTTCAAAAACTTATCATCTACAAAAAGATTGTGTATTGTAATGGTTACGATGGGGAAGTCATTAATTCTCTACTTCTTTAGCTATGAACAAAGAGGATCCTTTGGCTTTTTGCGTTTTCTAACATTTCTGGCGTGATTGGTATGTGGGAATGAAGGAATGGAATGGCGTTTCATTCCCATTCAAAATTCGCATGATTGGTATCTTTAGTAATGGGAATTTTTGGGAATCCCTATTTTAAGGGAATGACCAATGGGTTTAGCTATTCCCAATCATGAAGAATGACTCAAATTTTATTTTTAATAAAATTATCTTTCTATAAATGACTAAAAATGTTGGATATAATCTATATTTTCAAAAAGTAGTATTATAAATAAAAAAAGTATTTATAATTTAAATATAATTTATATTTAATATTTTAATAAATCATAGTCAATTTCTATCAATATTGAATAGTTAAATCAAAATTTTGATATAGAATTATTTTGTTGATTTTCTATATTTTCTTATAAAAAATAGAAATAATTACAAAATACTTATGAGGTTTGGGATAATTACATAAAAACCGGAGATTTTTAAAATTACAAAAAACCCTTGATGTTTGATTTTGTCTTACATTTTCCCCATTCATAAGCCAAAAAAAAATCAAAACCCCCCTGTTATTTATAAAAATACTATAGTTACCCCCCTTAAATTTAACACATAATCAAACCTAGTGGGATATTTTGTAATTTTAAAGCATCTCGGATTTTTTTGTAATTACCCAATCTTAGGGGTGTTTTTGTAATTATCCCTAAAAATATTATATAAATTATTTATGATATCATAGATAAAATCTCTATATATATATATATATTATTTAGCACACATTAAAATAATCTTATATCAATTTACGAAGAACATATTTAATAAAATTTATTTAAAAAATCTTATTAAAGAGAATTTGATGCTTTAAAATTATTTTTCTCAATTACTATCATTAATTTATAATTACCAGTCAAGATATTTAAATCAAGTAAAAAATCGTCATCCATTCATTTTTCCATTCCTTGTACATACCAATCATAAGAATAGTAATACTACATCATTCCATTCATAATGTTATTCCATTCCTAAATTCATTCCATTACAACCTAATTCCATTCATTCATACCAATCACGCCGTAAGAGTCTCTATTTTTTTTTTTTGAAAGGATTAAGAGTCTCTTTTGGTTATAAAATATATGGTAGATAAAATGATTAGCTTTTTGACTTGCTTATTAGCAATCTAAATATTTAGTACTATTGGTAATTAAATTTTGGGTAGATAGTTGGTTTAATCTTATAGTGTTTATTAGTTGTTTTTTTAAATTCAGATTATGTTGCCAAAATAATATACTAAGACTTAGTTAAGATTGTTCTTGCAACAAGTTCTCATCATGTTGGATTTAGAATGCGAACAAATGATTATTCAGATGTTCCAACACTTCCTTAAAGCTATTAGATAAAGATTGTGTTATATGCTGCTCAACTATTACCATCTGGATCCTATGTTCCTTCCACTAAAAAATTACTCATTAGTTTGTTATTTATTGTTCTATCGAACCTTCTTTTGTCTTTGGTATTTAAAATAAGTGGGATATGTTATTTGAGTCTTCACTTCCATTCATTCTTTTTCTTTTTTGTTTTTTGTTTTGGTTTCCTTGTTGTTTGTGATGAGGTGAATTGGCCTTCAATGCCATGACTTGAGACGTCATAGTCAGTCGTTCACTCCTCATCTCCGATGCATATATGTATATATATGTGTGTATATATATCATCATTTCTTTGAGGTATAATTGTTGGCCTCAAGTGTTAGATGTTAATGGTTTTGTGATGAATGGGAACAACATGTCTTAACTTGATTAAAATTGCCCTATCCATTCCTTTTGATTTCCATTTGTTTGATGCTCATTGATCTCCTTTTGTTTTGTTTTGTTTTATTTTTGTTTTTTTCTTTTTTGTTGGGGTGCTTCTGCCTGTTGTGTGCCTTTGTCTACTCCCAAGTATTTCCTTTTCAAGAAAGAGAAGGATAATATTTGGTAATATTGGCCTTTTGTGCATTGGTCATTGACTTATCAGTATACCGTGGCAAAACTTTGATGAAGAGAATTTAGCTTTATGAATCTGAATGGGCAATGTTGTTCAAGATATACCACAAATTTCATATTGGATTCTTTTTTTCTGAGGTTGATTGTGAAACATAATTTATTGAGGAAGAGAGTGTGAGGTAGGATGTGATAAATATTGTCTGTAACAAATGAATCTGTTACCTTATGAATATTGAGTTTGCTCCAAATGTTAAATATTTTCTTAATTTTTAGTGATTTGTATGCATTGATATGTAACTGATAAGTTTATTTGTTTGCATGTAGATTTTTAGAAATGGCTCCAGGAGGACGCAAAATAAACTTCAAGAGACACAAGAGAAGTTACAAGAATCAGAATCACAAGTGAGTGGGCTTAAGTCACAAGTGGGTGATTTGAAAGACCAGCCCAGTCAGCAAGGTGCTTGTATTCAAAAGCTTATGGCATTCATGGCTGCGAGTGGGAATAATCTCTGTGCCGATAGAATTAATCTAAGTACTCTTTTCTTTTGGTTTGGATATTTAATGTTTTTTGTCTAACATTGTTCAAGCAGTTTATTGCCCATTTGAAATATGGATGTCTTATCATTTCTCTTATATTGATAAATAATCGTATTCTACTTAATCAACCATGATTCATTTTATTTTTAATTTAATTTTTCATGCTTAACTGTATTTGAACTTGCACTTTGTAGTATTAATAATGTATTGATAGATTATTTTACAAATTAATATTTAAATAATTATATATGTATAAAAATAAAAATAAATTGTGCCAATTACATTGCCTATAATACTTATTTTCATGACAACTAAGTTGTCTTGTAAGAAAGCTATCAATTGGTGACAATGAATTATTTTGTAACTAAAACACTCATTTATTACATTAAATTTAGTCGTCACCAAAAAATCTATTCTTTGACGGTATACAATTTGTCATTAAAAATACACTATAATGATGACTAATCTCGTCACAAATATCTTCAAAACTTGTCACTGTATAAATTTATTATGTGACGATATATTTTGTCACCACATATTCATTTTATGACGGACGATTTCATCATTATTTTGGCGATTTTAGTGACGCTGATAAGTTTTGTCATATATTGCGATAGTTTCCATGACGAACAAAATCATCACGTTATATATTCTTTTGGTGACAATAGATATCCCGTCGTTGAATCGTAATTATTGGTGACACATTATTTTATCATTATAAATACACATTAAGTGACACGCAATATTTTGTAACGTTAAATCACCTCTTTCATGACAAGCTGTGTAATATATGACGAAATTATAAATACAATCGCGACACTAAAATTCGTCATTAGAATTTGATGAATTTGGCAATGCGATTATTTCACTAAATTTTAATGCTATGGTGACAAAACATGCTTTCGTCATTAAAAAGATACTTTTTTTTGTGACAAAGAAACAATATAGATGACAAAAATTTTATCGTTAATGTGACGATGTAGGTCACACAATAAATGATACAAATCGTGACAATGGTTATTAGCGTGACCAAAGGTTAATTCCCCATTGCCATCCCTATTCTTGCATTCTTGACTTAGCTGACTTCACTTGGCTCTTTCAGTCCTATCTATTACAATACAGAATTACAAGGAAAATGAGGTGCGAACTTCCTAGTCTAAGTTTGACATGGTATCATCAAAATCTAAAAAATAAATTTCCTAATAGGATGCACGAAAATTCAAACATTCATACCCCATACAACACACCAAATTTCACAGGAACACAAGATCAAAGGTCTTCTGAGAGATGAGGGCTAGGTTGCGAAGAGCACCACAAGGCCTTTCACATCTCCGGAAGCACAAGAGCTTCGAAGGCTTGGAAGGAGAATATATCCTGACAAGAAGGTGTTTTCTTTCTTAGTTTAGATCTATTGTCTATGCTTAAACAATGTCATAATGTTGATTTCAAGTTTGTCTATGAATTTGTTATCAATGTTTGGCTAATCTTTCGGATCTTAGGGCATAATCAAAACTGTGGATTCATGTTAAATCTTGATTAATTATTTTCTTAATTGATTCATGTGTTCTATTTTATAAATTCAAGTACTTATTCTTAATTGTCGATTATTTGGCCAATAATTTGAATGTCATACTTCTTAGTCCATAATCCGGGAGGTGAGTTCTAACAAGACGAAAATCGAATTCAGACATAAACAGGGTAATGTATCGGGATACTACTTCTGTTTGTGGGGAGTATTTCAATTCAAAGATCTTTTGGGAGTTAATAATAGTTGTGATGGATTGGGAGACCATAATTATTATTAATCTACTGTTTATGCATCACCCGGGAGAGGGAATAAACTATTTTAGGAATTGAACCCATAGAAACGCATGAATTGGTTTTTGAAACTTTAATTGGATTTAATATTGAAGAAACATGTTGAGATTATGTGCCAAAGGTTGCTTCCGTATTTGTTGAAAATACTGGTGGGGTTTGCAAATTTATTTCTTTTTATTTCTTTTTATTTTTGATTTTTATAAAATTCTTGATATTCGCTTGCTTCAATAAAATTGGAATATGATGTTATTATATCCTAAGTGTTTCGTAGTCAATCCTTGAGGAATACGACCTTGCTTGCCATTATCTTATAAACTACACTTTACACTTGCAGTATAGAGATTCAAAATATTTTTGGCGAACAAGTTTTTGGCGCCATTGTTGGGGATTGAAAGATTCTACTTAGATATAGTAATAAGCAGTTCAATCTTAATTAAAACATTTTGTAAATATTTTTTTTTCTTTTATCGATTTTCTTCTTCTTATTTTTCTCTTCTTCGGTTATAACATTGTTTTTGTAAGTGCGGATAGTGCATGATCATGCATTCCAGATCTACCCAGCTAATACCCATTAATTTGAAAATCGAGAAAACATCAAAACAACTAGGGAAAAGATTTAAAGCAATGGCAGAGGGGACTAATCAGAATGCCATGAACAACAGAATTAATGTGGAGCGCCCACCTGAGGCAGACGCACAAGACCGAAGAGTGGAAAGGCCCGCGAGAAGGGCAGTTAGGGACTACTTCCAGCCGGAGGTTAGTCGAACTTATGGGGGTGTGGCCCGTCTGTCAATCAATGCAAATAACTTTGAACTAAAACTTGCATTGATCCAGATGGTTTCACAAAATTAGGTTGGGGGCAGAGCCGTTGAGGATCCAAATGCGCATATGGCGCAATTCTTAGAAATCTGCGACACTGTTAAGATGAATGGTGTTTCTGAGGACATCATTCGAGGCCGCCTTTTCGCATTCTCTCTGCGCGATAAGGCTAAGGGATGATTATGATCTCTAACACTACCAGCAGCAGATTGGAGTGAACTAAGTCAGTGGTTTTTAGCCAAATACTTTCCCCTAGTAAAACGCTTCAATTGAAATCTGAAATCACCTAGTTTAGGCAGTTAGATTCAGAGCCACTATATGAGGCATGAGATAGATTCCGAGAATTACTAAGAAAGTGCCCTCAATATGGATATCCCGACTACCAACAGGTTCAATATTTTTATAATGGTTTGAGTAGCAACACGAGAATGATTATAAATGCTGCATCTAGGGGCACAGTACTAGGGAAATATCCAGAGGAGGCACTAGAACTGTTAGAGGAGATGGCAAATAATAGTTACCAATGGCCATCCGAGAGATCTAATGTCCGACATATGGCAGAAGTTCAGGATGAGAAAGTCGACATGCTCACAGAACAGGTATCAGACACCCAATTACTATCATCCGGGGCTGCGAAACCATGAATTTTTTTCTTATGCTAACAATAAAAACATTTTGCAGCCACCTCCAGGATTTAATGTGGGTAATCAAGGTAGAGCGGAGTCAAACAAAAAAAAGCAACTGTAGAAGAGATGCTATCTTCGTTTATCGGAGAAACTAGAACAAGAAAGAACAAGGATGAAGCAAAGATAGACAGGATCGAGGAACAAGTCACTCAGCTGAAAACAAACGTAAATGCAAGATTGAAATCTCTAGAAACACAATTAGCCCAGATTGCAACTGCAGTGGGAAGCCTACATCAAAAGGGCAAATTCCCAAGCGACACAGAACTAAATCCGAGAGAATAATGCAATGTCATTCGTCTGATGGATGGTACAGATTTTGAGGGCTCACAGATTTCAACCAACACGGTTCAACGAAAATGATTATAGAAATCTGAAGTATGGCTGAAGACGTAAAACTTAGCGATTTATGGGAGGCAACCTAACTTATTTCCTATTTTTTCTATTTTTGATCGCCTTCAATTTATTTAATTTTTACTTTCAATTTTATTTTTTTAGTATTAACTTAATTTTAAGTTGTGTTTGGTTTTGTGAGTTATTGTGTAGGAGGCGTCACAGCAAACTCTCGGTTATTTCATAAAAAAGGAAAATTATATCACACGACCAGGCCGTGCGACACAACGAGCAAACCACCACCACACGGCTAGGCCGTGTGGCTCCAAACGGGCGTGTGGAGTTCGACAGGCAGCAGGGCTGGGCGCCCAGGGATGCACGGGCGGGCCATGCGAGCCCACACGGACCATGTGGCCCGTCAGTCGCGAATTACACCTTATTTCACACCCGAAACTCAATTTTTTTCTCCCACTTTCTCCTACCCAAACCCTACAACTCGAAAATTCTCTCCCAAAATTCTCAAGCTCTTCTCCAAATCTCTTCCAAATTTACTATAAATCTCACCCCAAAAACACAAATTCTTCAACTTCTCAAGAAACCCATCACCTAAAGCCTTCAAATTTTTAAAATTTTCAAGTTCTACACCAAGTTTGGGGATTTTCAAAGTTTTAAATTCCAGATATTTACACCTCATAAATTTGGTTTTCATAGATTCTAGGGAAGAAAGAGGAACAAGAAGGAACATGAGAAGAAGAAGGGAACCAACTTCAGAGCCCGAACCCGAGCCACAACCAGAATACGCGGCCAACGAACCAGAAGCCTTGAATGTCATCTTGCCGAATGAAACACACTGGGCTAGATGGGTGATACTCTATTATCGACCATGGATAAATACAAGGTATCCCGATGAACCTACTCTTATTAATTTGGGTTTATTGGAAATTTTTCGTGCTATGTGTGGTCGGGTGGATTGGCATGAATTATTAAATGGGAATTGGGCTACTTATTCAATTTATACGCTTGAGTTCTTGTGTAGTTTGAATTAGTAGTTCGAAAATAGAATTTAATGGGGATTCAGTTTCGGTTAGCGAATGAGCCGAGAGAGTTGTCAACTGATCATTTAAATATAATATATAGAACTCCGGCTTATGGGGTAGAGGAGCATGCATATTTTGATAAGGATAGATTTTTGAGGGAGATAACTGGTGAACAAATCTACACGCCGGGTACTTCGAAGGCATCTAGCATTCGAAACCCCATATTCGGCTATGTACAAAGAGCATTAGTGGAAATGATTTTTGCAAGGGAGGAAAGCAAAAACCTTGCGAGTAGATGAGTTCATTATTTGGTGTATGGCATCGAGGACGGAGGTTGAGCCTAATGTCGGGGCTATGATAGCCCGACAATTTGATAGAGTGAAAAAATCTGATAGAAGAGGAATTTGTATTGGGGGGATGATTACTCCTATTATTGAATATTTCAATATTATCTTTGAAAGGTATGCGGAGGCCGTAGGGCCAAAACTAATTGATTTGACTATTTTATCTGCTATGAAAATGATTCAATTTGATGGGCGTAATTGATGGCTCGAAAGCTACTCTATTTACCTTAGGCAAGTGCACCTATCATTTTATAATATAGATTATCGAGTACCGAGTGCCATTCCCACGAGGATTACGAGTACTAGTAATTACCGTCTTTTTGTTATCTAATCTAGCAATTTTCAGAGGTTTGTTTGTATGAAAAGGAAAACAAAGAATCTAAACAATCAAAAAAAATACAATTGATAAAATAAAGGGAGATTATAAAATAAGAGATGAAGAGATAGAAACGTGTTCGAATATAAATCCCTCTAGAATGTTTTTGTGATTTTAACAAGATAAAATACAACCTTAAACCCTTGAGCAATTACCATCCTCTTTTAACATAATCTCATGTTTCATGGACCGTAGAAATTCCCGATTTAAGTTAAACCCTCTTTCAGGTGAAAAACTCCTAACCATAAGTTGATTAACCAAAATCTCTTTCTAGTAAAAATCCCCAAGATTGCATTATAACGATTTATGAATTCCCATATTAGGTTCGACACTAATCCAGAAGATTAATGTCGTCCTATATATAGGATTGCATGCAACTCTTTTAACTTATATATGTTCTTTCTCACCTTAAATCTCTCGATTACCCGATGAGGAACAAAATTCAAATCAATATACCGGAAATATTAACTCTAATGAACAAAGCACAATATAAGTGAATCACATAAAACATGAAGATTATAATAAAAACATACAAACCTTAATCACAAATCCATTCTAGAGTTTATTACATTCAAACACTAGGAGTTTAGCTACACATGATTTTGATAAAATAAGAAATTACACAAGAAGAATTAAATGCTGTAGACACGCGATGTACTAATCTTTTCTCAAAATCTTAAATGGACTTCTTTCTTGATTGACACCAATGATGTTGCTCCAAGCCTTCTTCTCCAATGCACCTTGACCCCAATTCTACTTAATGGATGAAATATGATGAATACATTGAATAATTTCTGAATGCCTTCTCCCAACTCATACTCTTGGATTTTATAGATATCATTTTTGTGAAAGAACACATTAATAATGTCATCCTTTGTTAAACAATTGCTCCACTTTCATTGTTGGGTTGGTGAATTCTCGTTTTCATGTGATAATTGAGGACGCATAGAGGCATGATACAACAAAATTAGGTGTAAAGGTGTATAAAAGTGGTCAAAAAGCTTGGTTAGTGAGTTTTCCACAATTTCCACATGGAAAAGTTGCAGAAAAGTGCCCCAGACACGACCGTGTTACACAACACGACCAGGACGTTACAAAATTGGCCGGACACGGCCGTGTTGGCCAACACGGCCACGCCATGTCTCCTGACACGGCCGTGTTGGGCAACACGGCCAGGCCGTGACCAGCTTTGTTTTGTGCAATTTTTTTCTTCTTTTGATCCCCTTCAAGATGGCCATGTTTGGCAACACGGTTTGGCCGTGTCAGACCCTTTTTTCAATTTTTGTTCATTTCATTTTCATCCTTTTTGAACATGACCATGTTGTTTGACACCCCCTAGCTGTGTTGAGTGATTTTCTTGACTTTTTTCACTTAATTTTGGTTCCAATTTGCTCCACTAATAATGTTAAAAACATCCCGCGATAAAATGCTTAAGATAATAGAAAAAGACACTAATTTTTAACAAATCAATCTAAAGTCTATTGAATTAATAAATCAAAACATGAATAAAATGACACTTATCAAACCACCTCCAACTTAGAATTTTGCTTGTCCTTAAGCAAAGAATACGATTATGGGAGAGAAAAATTGACACAAGACAAAAGATATGGGAGATCCATTCCTCGACAATTTGAAGTTTAGCCAACTGACTTTTATCCCTTTCAAAACTTGGATTAGTTATTCTCGAAAGAAAGATTATCAAAATGATTTTTGTTTTTTTAAAGTGGCAAGATGACAACATCAGTAAGCTTTATTAAGATTTGTGATCATCACCTCACAAATATCGAAAGTAATGCACGACTTCGAAAAAAATATAACTTTCTTGGTTTAAAAACTTATTGATTTTTGTAGAGGGTTCCTTAGTCTTGTAACTAAACTATTGTAAATATGCATACTTTTTTTTTTTTGTGTGTGTGTGGAGAGAGGTTTTTGTTTTCGTTTAGGACGTTTGAGGCATTCTCATATTTGTGACGCCTTTTTACGTCAAAGTCAAACATGGGGCTCATGAATGCTCCTAGTTTCTAAGCAGCAACAAACATAGGAGTATAACCTCGACTAGTCCCTTTGAAATTCCTACTCTTCATTTTTGTTTTGTTTTTTTAACAAGACAAAAAGGACCCTTGCTAAATCAAGAAGTTCTAAACGCCAAAGTTTCGAGTGTCATCATGAGTGCATAAACTCATCAAATATCATGCTTTTAGAATTTTTTTCTTAATACAGTTCACTTATGCGTCATCTTTTACAAGAAAGAAAAAAAATCTTTGTTAAGGAACTAACTTTAGGTAGGATTGGGCCAAATTGTTAATTTAGCAAACATCAACATGTTTCATAGAAATATCATTTCTCCCATTACTAGACTTAACAAAATATGCACAAGAAAATTTTACTGCAAAAAAAATAAAAAAATGTAACATTACTCTAGAATGTAAAGAAAACACAAATAACAATCACTAAAAATGTAAACATTACTAGATGTAGATGTCCAAATGTTTAAAAGCAATTGAAATCACCTCCAACTTTTAAAGTTCACATTGTCCTCAATAGGACAAAAAAAGAGACAAAAAATAAAAATAAACGGGAAGCTAAAAGACAAGGAAAAACACGACCTTATTGCGGTGGTGGGAAGTGCCCTTGAGAGATATGCCATTGGTGGAGTTGAGAGAGGAGTGCGTATTTTTGTTGTTGTTGCTCGCGAATAACGCCAAATTGTTGCTCCATCATCTGTTGTTGGTGGTCGAGCATACTTTGTTGGCGTTCAAACATTGTGTTTTGTTGTAATAACATCGCCCTTTGTTGCTGTTGTTCAAGTAGGACAACGTGTAGGGTATCTTGGTCATGAGACTGTGGTGGTGGACGAGACGAAGATGCACGGTGTGGTGATTCCCATGGGGGAGATGGTGAATGAGGAGAATTATCCGAACTAGGGGGTAAAGATAGAAAATCACCCCTCCATATGGGAAAACCATTTTCCAATTATCGGTATCATGAACAGTAGTCCAGGCCGGGTCAAGAAGCGGGAGACGGGCGGCTGTGTGCCGAAAACATAGACAATATCAGTCATTGATCTTTTCAATTAAATTCATGGAAACACATACCTCAAGGTCAATGCGTGTGCTACCCCGGGCTTGTGGAAGATCCGTCAAATCATGTTCAATATGAAGGGCGATTGGAGTTATTAAACCTCCAACATTGATCTTGCTACAATCTCCATTCCCGACCTTTAGAAAGTGGCGTGCAAGGTAGGACCAGGTGTCTATGTGTTTGCCGTGCACCATGTCCCAAAGAAAATGTAGTTCGTCCTTTCTCAGATTACCACCACTCTCCCCTCGCCCAAATAATATGCTATCCATGACATGGTGTATGTAGCGAAAACAAGGATTAATTACATGGGATACCTTAGCTCGAGAGGCGATGTACTCACTCGAGGGAGTAATTTGATCCCAAAATTGTTGTGCATGAAAATCCCTAGGTGTTCGACGTTCACCACCGACCAGAAGACCATAAATTTGATTGAAGTCAGCGAGGGATATCGCGTACTCTTGATTGGAAAGTCTGAATGAGATGAGGCAATTCGTGGCATGAGGACCCTGAAGAACCTCGACATTGAATGAACTAAGAAATTCAAGAGTGATGCGCTCGTAGGTAGGTGATTTGGTGCCCATGAATCATCCCCATCCGACTTGCTCGAACATCCAATCTATATCCTCCCATAACCCTAAGGTCTCCAAAGTCATATCATCCGGGTAACATATGTTTTGTCATGGTTTCCCCAATAGTTGTTGGTATCGAGCTTCATGGTCTTCATCCCGGAAGATAATACCATGACGGTTGTTAGGTGGATTGGCTCGGGAAGGCCGACGGGAGCCTAAAGGACCCCTAGACACAGAAGGAGTGGTAGTTCGGCTACGCTTTGACATTATAATCCTGAAAGAAGAATTCTTGGCAAAAATAAAGCACAAACTATCAAGAGACACAAAGAAAATGGTCTCCACCAACACGATTATTAATCCCGATATCCTACAAATAGCATGCTTTATTCTAATGACCAACAAAGGCAACAAGTATAATAATTGGACACAAAGAAAATATTCAACTTGATTCTTGCCAAATTCTATCATCAACCTCAACTCCATATGATTTCATCAAAATAGCAAGAAAATACCAACAAAGGACTTCATCAATATATGACCATCATATTATTTCATCAAAATGGCAAGAAAATACCAACAAACGACTTCATCAATATACGATCAACATATTATTTATTTATTTGTCATCAAAATACCAAGAAAATATCACTTAGTACATAAGGCCAAACTAATTTTCACATTGAAATCCAATAAGCACCTTCAACATCTAAATATTAAGCATAAAAAGCCCTAAAAATGCAAAATTTATCAAACAACCCAAAAGAATAGAAATTACAACTAGGTATGAACAATATGAAATCTGAAAAAGATAAAATTAGGAAAACTTAGATGAAAGGAAACACCATTAGAGAGAAAAAATCTTACCTTGGTGAAGACCTACAAGAGATGACTCAGACCCACAATCTACCCAACCTTGGAGAAAATTAATCGGTGAAAGTGTTTGAAATTGGGAGGAGATGGTGTATTTGTGGAAGATTTGAGGTTTTGATGTAAGGATTAGGAGGAATTTGGGGGAAATTTTGTGAAGAAGATAGGGTTTTAAGGGAAGAAATTGGGGAAAATGGGGTTGGGGGTCGATTTTTGGGGGTTTTAATTTGCAGGTCACAGCCCGCACACGACCGTGTCGGGTGACACGGCCTGGCCGTGCTGCGGGTTGTAATCGAAAACAAACAAATTTTGGCCCGACACGGTCGGGTCGTGTTCGGGCCATTTTTTTTAAAATAATAATAAAAATAAAAATTTGGAATTTCTCTTTGTTTTTTTAAATAAAGTAAAATAAATTGTGATAGCTATCCCAAAAAAAAATGACTCTAAGGATTTGTGAAAGATAAAAGAAAGAAATGAAAAAGAAAGAACACACACAAGTCATCGGGTCGCCTCCCGGGTAGCGCTTCTTTAAAGTCGTATAGCTGGACCATTTTCCCTTAATCGTGTGGTGATTTTGGGGGGACTTCAAGATGGATAGAATCTCGGTAGTTATCATCGATGGTACCTCCAAAATAGAGTTTCAAATGGTGTCCATTGACCTTGAAAGTACCCATTTCGTTGTGCGAGATTTCTACGGTTCCATAAGAGAATATTTGAGTGACAGTGAATGGGCCGGACCACCGGGATTTTCACTTACCTGGGAATAGCCGGAGTCGGAAATTGAAAAGTAGTACTTGTTCACCGGGTTGAAAAGTATTAAGACTACTTGGTAATAGTATTAGTTTAAAATAGGATAAAATAATCCTCGGCAATGGCGCCAAAAACTTGATCGCGAAATTCCGTACGGTGTCAAATTTTAGTATAGATTTTGAAAGTAGGGTTATCGTCTCCACAGGGATTGTTATAGAATTTTATACTAAGTACTATAATTAAAATAGCTTAATTCTATCTAGAAATCGAAAATAGATGATGATTTATTAAACTAAAAATAAAACTAAAATTAAACTAACAAATTGGTTCAGACAATTAATCAAACACGTAGAAGATGAATTCTAGAGGGTGATTTCACCTAGTTATCCCCTATGTTTTCAATCCAGTTTATTAATCACAAGTCATTAATCTATAAGCCAATATTCCTACCGTTTATCACTTCCTCTCTCGAGTGCCAAGTGATTCTAGGTTCCAATTTTTGATTTCGATATCTCTATAAAAATCATAAATTAAACCCTAATACACTCAATGAATATTCTATCACAGGCTTCAAAAGATTCATAAACCTCTCGATTCTATGAAACCCTAGGTTGTGCTATTCTATGGCCAGGCGTTCAATTACCTCCCTCGATCGTCAAATTAAACACGCCAAACAATCTAAACTATTGATTAGATAATTCAGATGCAATCAAATCAAATAGCACAAATAGATTAAATAAATATGCGAATTTCATAAACTGAAAATCAAAACATAGGTTCAAACGTAAGTTACATCAATCCCCTAGAAAAATGGATTTAGCTCATATTGGATGTACAAAAATTCATGAAGAAATAATTATACATCTAAAAAATCGACAAAGAAAAGCAAAGAAAGAATTGAGAAGAAAAGAGAAGGAATTCTCTCTGTGTCCAGACGAGAAGTGCCTCCAATTGCCGTCCCGAACCCTCGCTCTGTGTCTCTTGTCTTGCGTTGTGCTCAAAATAATGTCCGACCTCCTGTTTGTACGTCACTTCTTCTATTTATAGGCTTGAAACCCTAAACAATCCGTCCAAAAAGGCCCAAAAATAATAAGCCCAGTTTTCAGCCCGGACCGCGCGCTGCGGCCCTTCCTCGCGCGCAACAGCTCACTGCTCGTCGTCCAGCTTCCTGCCCGTCGCGCGCTGCAACGATGGGAATGGTGCGCTGCAGCGCGCCCATCCCTGTCCTCACCTGTCGCACGCCCAGCCGCCTTGCACCGCTCACCGTCCCATCGCGGTGCTGCAAGCACGCCGGAATGAGCTTGCAGCCGCGCTTACTTTACCATTCCATTTTTTGCTATAGTTGGGCGCAGCCAGCCTTGTGTATGGGCGCTGCAGCGCCCATCCGTGCTATGCATATTGTACTCTTTTCTACCCCCGCGCTGCGGCGCGGGGGTTTTGGCGTTGCGGCGCTCGGTCTTGCTCGACATTTTTCCGCTTTTCAACTTCTAGAATGCCATTTCAACCGTCCAAACACGTTTTTTTATCGTTTCTAACCAATTTCGGCTATCAAGATCAGTCCCGATTTTCGAACGACAACAAATGACACAAACTTGACTCAAACGACACTAAAATACCCAAAAACAATGCAAAATCCTCGTCTAGAATACTCAATACGTTGGTATAAAACCAACTTAACAAATACCCCCAAACTTAGATGTTTGTTTGTCCTCAAGCAATTACAGACTCTAAAAATCGACAAACATAAAGGAAACAAAAATAAAGACGACTGACTCAACAAACCAACTTCGAAACTTCACAACAAAACTCATTCGTCAAATTTCGTTTTACTATCAATCAAGCACGTATTTTGACAATGTGATCATTGTTGGGAAATCATTTTGTAGATTTTGATGAATGCCATGTAAAACTTAGAATAGGAAGTTGGCACCCCATTTTTGTTGTAAACTGCATTGTAATAGATAGGGCTGATCAAGCTGAGTTAAGTCAGCTATGCCTAAACATGCAAGAAGACAACTGGAGATTAGAAGGAAGACTCCGCTGCGAGGCAGCTGAGTATGGCAAAGAAGATAAGAACTCGAACTGAAGGTGCGGTGAGATGCGGTGAGTGAAGTATCGTCAAGTTAACTCAAGAAAATGACCAAGTCTCAAGGTTGAAGTGAGAAGAGTCATCAATGATTGGAAGTCGACTCAAAGTCACCTGGGGATGTTAAGAAAATGCGTCAAGTCAAGACAATGAAAGAGATCCGTTGCCGTAAATCAAGAGAATTACTTAAACAAGTAATATCTCCATACTACCTTTCTTGAAGTGCTCGAGTTCGAGCGAAGCGTGCAAAAGGAATAAACCAATGGGAAGCATCGCACCATGTCGAACTCGAAAAGTCAAGAACAATTCATACGAGGAAGTGGAAATTTCAAGGACTGCAACAAGACAAGCCAACGACCACAAATGACTTTCAAAAATTAAGCATATCTCTTCAACGGGCAGATTTTTGAAAGATCACTATAAAAGACTGAGGAATAACTATGAGAGAAGGTTACCTGAACCACGAACATTCAAGCAAACATTTGAACCGTAACCTAAAATATTCTCAAGTCATTCAAGATTAATCCTCAAGCCTACATTACGAAGAAAATCAATCCAACACTCACCTGTGAAGGAAAGATAACTTCAATCAGTTGAAGAGGAAAGTTTTGAAGAATCAAGGGGTCTACATTTCAAGGAGGATTGTAGGAAGGTTCAAGGTCGAACCAGTCTCAAGTTTTTGGAGGGCTTCGTGATCAAATCCAAGAAGCTTGAGCAAGTGGGCTATAGTAGCAAGGCAGTTGCCCTGTGAAGAAGCTGAGTCGTACGAGAAGCCAGCTGCGTGACCAATGCATCTCCGGATCGAGTCCCAAAGGATCAAGTCGTTTGTATGATCAAGACTTGTATCGGGATTACCACTGTATCTTGATCAATACTTAGTGGATTCCTCCAGGAGTTAGAGAAGAGAGGAGTAGAAGCATTACCCTATCTTCGAACCTCTATAAAAACTTATCGTGTCATTTATATTTCAGCACTTTAATTCCTGCATCTTATTTGTTTAACTCTGCTGATAAATTTGCTATCCACTTGATAATCTCTAAAGTGCTAAAACGAAGTATTAAATCAAACTAAACCAAATTTAAGGATGTTAAGTCTTCCGCTGAGAACAAACCACAGTTAAGCTAAGTCTTTAGTCCTAACAGCTGAGTTATTCTATCAACAACTCAGTCGAGTCTGTTGAGTGACTAACTCTACTGATTAACTAACTTAGCTGTCCACCAAGGACACAAGCTGTGAAGTATTAACTCGAATATTTAAAAAGACTAAATCAAAAAAGTTGGTAAGGTTTTTCAACCCCCTTCTAAACCTTACACTCACACCCCTTGGGACCAACAAGTGGTATCAGAGCGGTTGGTTCATTGAGCCTTCCGCACTGGTTACTGAACTAGATCTCCAAATTTTTCAAAGTCTGTTTTAGCACTTAAGTTTTCAATACTCCTTTTACCATCAAAAGTTATTATCATGGAAGCAAATTTGACACGCATCCCTATGTTCACAATTGAAGAATTTGATGATTGGAAAATTCGTATGCAGGCTCATCTATCAAAGATTACATGATGAAATGTGGATAGTGATAGAGGATGGGCCACCGCAAATTTTAAAAGTGAACACGGTGTAAGGAGAGCTACAAATTTGAAGGTGAAAAGGATGTTGCTCCCAGACCAGCTATGGTTGAAAAACCAAGAGCTGAATGGACAAATGATGACACAAAAAGATATAACCTGGACAATGTGGCCAAGGACATTCTTTACAAAACTTTGGACAAAGCTATGTTCAACAAAGTCAAATCATGCAAAACGGCTAAAGAAATCTGGGACAAGCTAACATTGATTTGTGAAGGCTCAGAGCAAATCAAGGAAAATAAATTATCGATTCTTTGTCTTTAAATTTGAGAATTTCAAAATGATTGCAGGAGAGACCTTGGATCAACTGGATGCTCGGTTCACAGAAATTACCAACGAGCTATCTGCACTTGGAAAAGAATATACACAGAAGGAAATGTGTATGAAGATTCTAAAAAGTCTCCCAGCTGAATGGGAAATGAAGGTCATGGCACTAAGACATTCCATGGACCTATCCAAGACATCCAACCATGAGCTATTCTCAGATCTCAAAGCCTACGAATTTGAGCTGAGAAGAAAAGACCAGGAAGAGACAACTGTACCCAAAACAACTGCTCTAATTGTTAAGGATGGCAAGAGAGCTAAGGTCAAAGAAGTCATTGACCCAGAGGAAATAGCCCTGATGGTCAAAAGGTTTAACAAGTTCTTCAATAAGAACTACAAGAGAGGCAAGGGCGAATCCTCCAGAAGACACTCGGCCTCCCTCCAAGTCAAGGAAGATAGGCCAACCAAGAGAACAGAGCATCGTAAAGTCAATATCAAACGGTGACAATCCAAGAATGGAAAGAGTCGCTGATCAAAAGGTTGAAAATCTATCTTTGAACTGGGCATGCAACCAGGTCACTATGCCATTGATTGCCGATATCCCGTAGTCAACAAATACGAGGAATGAAGAAGAAAGAAAGGTCTTGAGAGAAAGAAGATAAGAAAAGAGAAAGGCAATGTTAGCTGCAGAGAGGCCGAGAGATAGCCAAGTCAAGAGACACGGTGATTGAGAAAGTAGTGAAGCCGACTACTCAAGTGACTCGAAGAAGCCTTGATCGTTTGATGGCCAAGGAACAAGACCAACCTCGACCAAGAAGATGAGGTACACTCGACTCATCACACTCGATTCTAGTGATAGTGAGTCGTGACACACACACTTCATCACCCACTCGATCTTTATGATTCATTAGGCAAAATGATGAAAGATTTTGAACACATTAAATCCTCACACACACTACTAAATGAGGAAAACTGCCTACTCAAGAGCCAAAACTCACAGCTGACTAAGGAGCTGAGTACTCTAAGTCAAATAGCTGATGAGAATGAAAGACTAAAGACTGAAAATGCTAAGCTAATAGCAGAAATAGCTGCTATCGAAAAGAGGGAAAATGACCTCAAAAATGTGATTGCCTCATTCACTAAGGCATCTAAATCATTGGATGACCTTATTATGAGTCAAAGAGAATGTGGAGACAAGACAAGCTTAGGATTTAATTCCTCTGTGCTATGTCAAGCTCCAAAAGTGATTTTGGAAAAAGGATCTTCAAGTAATGAAGTATCTCAAAAATCCAAAACTCCAAATAGTGCACACACATTTATTCCAAAGCACAATCACAAGCAAACTGGCCTTGGATATAAGGGAAAAGGAAAAAAGCGATCGAGTTGAGTGTCTTTGAGAGGACAAGCGAGAAGAAATCCAGTCGAGTTCCTCAGCAAACTCCAAACAGAAAATACTCTGTAAAGAAGAAACAGAGCTACCAAAAACCCCAGAAGTTCTATAAAAGAAATACATATGAAGGGAATGGTAGAATGTACCCAAGCCAAGCTAATTGGAATAACGTGAACTATCAGCAAAGACCTATGGAATATAAGCCCAAATGGAAAAGGCACGAAACTCAAAGAAAGACCATTACAAAGGTATAAGAGCTTTCATCAGCACACATATGAACCTAGGCACTACACTCATAGATATCACAACTACCCAAAGAAGGCAATTGCTAAAACACATATACAGGCATATAGACAAAAGAGATAGCTGTATGAACCTAGAATCCCCAAGCAATTTGCCAAAATTAATTATGATTATGGCACTGATAGATGGCAACCCCTTAGAGTCAAATCATTTGGCTATAGGTTGGTTGAACCATCTTACAATACTAACCCCTCAGGACCCAGACAAATATGGGTACCTAAAACTTAATTTCCTTGATTGCGGGTTCAAGGAAAAGCGAGTGCCAAGGAACCTGGTACATGGATAGTGGTCATTCCGGACATATGACAGAAACAAGAAAAATCTGTCAAAATTCAAGGAAGTCAAAGGAGCAAAAGTCATATTTGGAGGAAATGAAGCTCCAGGAGAAATAAGAGGCATTGGATCCATCAAGAAAATGGATTAGAAATCACGAGATGTTGCATATGTTGAAGGACTCAAATTCAATCTGAGTATTAGCCAACTCGTGACAAAGGCTATAATGTTGGATTCAACATGGGAATATGCCAAATCAAGGACATCGAATCCAATGAGATTGTGTTGCAAGGATGCGAGACAAAAGAACACGTATGTGGTAGATTGGTCAACCGCAACACCAAGCACTTGTCTACTAGCAAAGAGCACGGCCGAATCAAGTTGGTCGTGGGCACAAGAAGTCGAGTCACTGAATTTCAAAACAATTAACAAGCTTGCGAAGTAATCTTGTGGAAGGACTTCGGACTCAAGATACAAGAAGAAGAGTATATGTGACGCATGTCGAAGGGAAAACAAATCAAATCATCATTCAAAGAAAAGACATGTCCATCTTCAACGAGAATATTGCAGACCGCTACATATGGATCTATTTGGTCCAGTTGAACCAGCTAGCATAAGTGGAAAGAAATACACCTTGGTGGTAGTAGATGACTACTCAAGATATACATGGACAATATTCATGTGTAAGAAGAAAGAAACTCTACGTAAAACTACCACAACGGTGATGAAGAGGATTCAAAATGAGAAGAGTCAAACCATTATCAAAATACGATCGACAGAGGAACCGAGTTTGTAAATGGTATAATAACTCAGATCTTGTATTGAAAATGGTATTGGTCATGAATTATCTCATGCAAGGACTCACGTGAGAATGGAGTTGCGAGAAAGAAAGAATAGAACTCTCAAAGAAGAAGCAAGGACCATGTTAGCGAAGAGGGGGCTACCTAAAAGATTTTGGGTCAAGCAATAAACACAACATGCTACACTCAAAATAGATGCATGATAAATAGACACCGACAAAGACTCCTATGAGATTTGGGGGGAAAAAGCCAAATGTTACATATTTTAGAATATTTAGATGTAAATGCTTCATCCATAACAATGGCAAAGATAATTTGAAGGCTTTTGATGCTAAAGGCGATGAAGGTATCTTCTTGGGATACTCGGTGAAAGCAAAGCCTACAGAGTACTCAACAAGAGGACTATGGTTACAGAGGAATCCATTCATGTGGTGTTTGATGAGCCAAATGTAAATGGAGAAGACATTGAAGAATCGGTGATAAGTGAATCAACCAACCATGCGAGAAGAGTCCCTATCTTTGTCAAGTCAAGCTGGAATTATAAAGTCAGATGAAGATGAGATAGCTAAGTCTCAAAAACAACTAGAAAATCTGCAGTTAAGTGATGACGAGAGAGCTGATCAAAGCAACATAGCTGCAAGATGACTGAATCCAGCTAACTTACTCCAACCTGATGTAAGATGGCTGAGAGACCATCCACCAGTAACTAGTCATTGGAGATATAAGAGAAGGTGTCAAAACAAGATCCAGAACTCAACAAGAAGCTATATTCACATGCTTTATCTCACAAATAGAGCCTAAAGATGTGTCACAAGCACTGGATGACACACATTGGATTCAAGCCATGCAAGAAGAGCTGAATCAGTTTGAAAGAAATAAAGTATGGGAATTGGTTCAAAGACCCACCCATCAAAATGTTATTGGCACTAAATGGGTGTTCAGAAACAATATGAACGAGGAAGGTTACGTGGGTAAGAAACAAAGCAAGATTAGTAGCCAAAGGATATTGCCAAGAAGAAGGGATAGATTTTGATGAAACATTTGCCCCTGTAGCAAGATTGGAAGCTATAAGGATGTTTCTTGCCTATGCAGCTCACAAGAATTTTATTGTATATCAAATGGATGTAAAGAGTGCATTCCTTAATGGTTTATTGGAAGAAGAAGTATATGTTGAACAACCTCCAGGATTTGAGCGAGAAGATTCTTGGAGATAAGGTATACAACCTCAAGAAAGCTCTATATGGATTGAAACAGGCACCCACGAGCATGGTATGACACATTGTCACAATTTCGATCGGGAACGGATTCACAAAAGGAAAAGTGGATAGAACAATCTTGAGAATTCAAGACGGGGAAGAGCATACCGCTTGTTCAAATATATGTGGATGACATCATTTTTGGATCCACAAACAAAGAGCTATGTGATAAATTTTCAAACCTCATGCAAAACAAATTCGAAATGAGCATGATGGGAGAGTCGACATTCTTCCTTGACTCCAAGTGAACAGTGAAGGATGGAACCTTCATAAGTCAAACAAAAACACCAGAGATTTAATGAAGAAATTTGGTATGGAAGAGAAGTCTTACGTGAAAATACCAATGAATACATCGATCAAAATGGACATGGATGCGGATGGCAAAACTCAGTAGATCAAACAAGATCTGAGCACTTATTGGATCATTGCTTTATCTCACAAAGAAGCGATCCAGACATCACCTTTCTTTGTAGGTGTATGTGCAAGATTTCAATCGCTCCAAAAGAAAGCCATATGATCGTAGACAAGAGGATCTTGAGATATTTGAAAGGAAGCCAAGAAGTTGGCTTATGGTATCCAAAGGAAGGTGGATTCAAGCTAATTGGCTATTCAGACTCGACTATCTTTGGATGCAGAGTTGACAGGAAGAGCACCTCGAGGCACATGTCAAATGCTTGGAAATAGGCTAATTTCTGGTTTAGCAAAAAGCAAAATTCAATAGCCACCTCTACAGTGAAGCAAAATACATAGTGCAGGGGCATTGTTATGCCCAAGTCCTATGGATGAGACATCAGCTGAGAGACTATGAAGTTGAAGAAAAGGAAATTCCAATCATGTGTGATAACACAAGTGCAATTGCAATCACCCAAAATCCGGTGTTGCACTCAAGAACAAAATATATTGATGTCAGATATCACTTCATAAGAGATCATGTTGAAAAGAAGGACATCACCTTGGAATATATTTCAACTGACAAGCAGTTGGCTGACATATTCACAAAACCATTATGTGAGCCAAGATTTGAAGAACTCAAGCATTAGTTAGGATTAATTGAGCTGAGTTGACAATCAGAAAACTCAAAGAAAAGAAATAAAATACGAAGAGAGGAAAAAGAGCTGAACTCTTAAATCAGCTGAGTAAATCAGCCGTATCGGAAAGACAGTTGTACCAAGTTAGCTGACAGCTGAGTATTTACATATGAGAAGAAAAGAGTTAAAAACAGCTAAGTGACAAGCTAAGTCATTTATGAGCAAAGTGACAAAAACGCAGTCGTTTTTACTAAGCGGGAATGTTTTTTAGAATGACGTCAGCATAATTATGATGTGTACAGGCAAAAGCTGCACACCAAGCTTATGATTGGATATAAATGCTTCCGCATTAAATACGAGACATTAAATGCTAATCGGCGTGCAAAATCTAAGCCGTTGATTTCGATCACATTTCAAAAACCACCCACACGTCATTTCATGAACCATATTCAAACTCTTTCGTCCGTTTCTCTCACACATTACCAAAAACTGTTCATTTCTCTCTCTCAGAAGCAAAGGCAAAAAACTCTCTCTCAAAACCCTATCAATCTTCAAATCACCTTCTAAGTTTCATTCGGTGAAATACTGAAAAATGGCATCTACTCATGATTTTGTCAAACTAGGAAAGCAAATCCACACCGGGTCTACTGTGGATTTTGAGGGTATGGTCAAACAGGGGTCCGATGACGCCCTCGTAAAGAAGATTGCCGAGAAACTAGAAACGCCTGGGCTAAAACCATTTTCGCGATGGAGTTTCCGATGACCTATGTGGAAGAGGTCGCGCGATTCACGTGAACGCCGAGATTCACGATGAGGGGATCAAATCCTCGTTCACGGGAAGGAGTTCATCATTACGCCAAGGATTTGGCGTAACACCGCCGTTACAATTCTGCGCGGGAGCACCAAAAATCAATGAAGCCGATGTTGACTGGCCGCTTGGAAGGAAGTAGCAAGACCGATTGTCTTGAAAAAGATAATCTACACTGACTAACAAAAGGTCGCTAAAGAGGACTACCACAAATTGTTGGACATCGTTGCCAAATGCATAGACATCAAATTTGGCAGCTTTGACCAACTGTCCAAAGCAAAATTGATCGTAATGGCTGCGATCATTGAGGAAAAGAAAGTGAATCGGGCCGAGTTTGTCTACAAGCAGACTCGGCGTAACGTTGGGAACAAATCCTTCAAGGAGGATGGAACGTTTGGAGGTTCCCTGGGATACGACCTGGTAATTGGCCGAATAATGGAAGTGAAGAAAGTCCCTCTTCGACATGGAAAGGCATTCCATGTAAACAAGATGATGTTCGAGATCAAACCTCTCGGGCGCACGTAAGAGAGCCTACGCTAAGAGAGAGCGTCACGAGTGAGGGGGAATCGGTGACCACAAGATACTGATTATCTCCTCTCCTCCAAAGAAAAAGGGCTCCTGCGCCGCTAAGAAGATCGCTTGCTCATGCAAAGAAAAGAAAAAGAAATTTGCTCCCGCCCGCAAAGAAAGAAAAAGTGCTCTCCCGCCCGCAGCGCGCGGCGGAGAAAGAATCTCAAATACCTTCTCTCAGTCGTCAAGAAGAGGAGAACCGATAAGCCAAGACGGCCACTCCTCATAGGAAAACAACAACACCGGCCCCGCCGCCCAAGACTCAAAAGAAACCTTGTCGAACCGAGTAAATCCCTCCGGTTCAAACAAGAAGAAGAAGACTTTTAAGCGCCCGAGCTTGAGAAACCGGGCCGAGTCACCACCACTCATTTGGAGAAGATACCAAGGCATTTGGAGAAGTAGAGTCTCCGGATGTGATTGATGAAACGACCAAGTCTCGCCGAGGCCGATCACAGAGGTAACTCAAGACCCATTTGTGAGATGCAGAACATCCGAGGAACAAGGCACACCGAGACAACCAAATCACCTGTTGACAAGGTTGTCTCTCCCCCCGAATGAGGTTTTGAAGGTGTCGAGCAGCGAACTCTGCTACCCTTAATACCTGGAAACGAGGGCCAGCAAGAGAATGATGAAGACGATGTAATCATGCACTCTCCTTTGTATCCAGACATCCAAACTCGTCTGCGAGAGTGGAGAAAATGGAAGTTGAGCCTATCCAGTGCGGTTTGAAAATCCGAGTTCATTCCGAGGAAGAAGAACTCTTGATTTATTGAGATGGACACAGCGATCTTTGCAAGCCCTCGACGAGATAATTGCATCAATATACTCGGAGATTCGAAAAAGAAAATGAACGAGCTAAAGCAGCTGAGGACGCATAGGCACGTGAGAAGGCCAGCATCTGCCCTCTCACCGGCACCACATAACATACACATCCTCACCTTGACGTCCTATCAGAAAGTGACGAGGATCTAGACCCTCTTGCTGCCACAGAAGAGTTGCAAATGCAGCAAGCAATGGAAGAATCCAGAATCCTTCATGAGCAAAGAATGATGGAGGGACCAGGAGAGTCCTCCAAAACACAGCTGGAGATAGACCCAATGGGAGTGGTGCAGCATATTGCCACTATTGTTGCTGCCACCACTTCCCCAACTCACTCGGAAGAAGGATTTAAGGGAATTGGCGATGAAACTGGAAGTGTGGGGACCCCAGTTGAGCCAACCCCTAATAAAGGTGTCTTACCACCTGCCCTAACGGCTGAATACTCAGTGGGAACAGCCAGGAGTCTAGAGACGAGTGACCCCACTCCTAGTCACTCAGCTGGTATGCCAGCTGAGGGGGAAACTCCCTCCACTGCAGCAAGGTCGGAGGTTGCTGCAGCTGACTCCACAATGAATCTAGGAGGCGAAGTGGAGAAGGAACAAACACAAAGTACACAGCAAGTTGTCATCAACGAGGCTTAGACAGTAGAGACTATCTCAGCTGAGGTGCCAACTGCTCTGAAGGCTAATGACGTTGCTAATGCAGTCGAAGCACAGGAAGGAACAACCCTGGGAGTTAACACTCTGGGCGAAGAAAGTGCAATCCATGGAGTTGAAACTCTAATGGATGCCACCCGCAGAAGATCCTAAGACAGCTAACACTGTCGAAAGGGATGTCCAAGGCCTCGCTGTAGTTGAGACTGCAGGAGGTAATGAAGGCCAACGGGAGGTTGAGACTTCCCGGTGTAAAGAAGCTGAAGAACAGAACATCCCTCCTGCTATCATTGATCCATCAGAAAAGGAGATAAGTGCGCTTCACGATTCCCAGGATAATCCTGATGTAACCTTTCTGGGATCGAAAGGAGACGAGACGATGCCGAGTCATCCCCCGTGGATCGATCCAAAAGACTCAGCTGAGGATGTTCCAACCACGAGTAAGTCTGACCTCAAGACTACTCGCCAAACTTTCAACTTTGATGATGAGCCACCCATGGAAATCTCATCATCGTCCGATGTTGCTTCTGATAAGGCCGAGGACCAGTCAACTCACTTGGAAAAACCCGGTGAGACGAAGAAGAAGTCTGTTGAGACAGTGAGGCTCGGCAAGTCGGGCCAACTTCACAAAGACCACACCAAATAAAGAGTCCATCTGCGCAGCTCCCCAAGCTGCAGCAGAGTTCGACTCCACAAGGAACTTCACGAGCACCACTCATCATTGAACAAATCCCGGTTGCCCGTGATGATCCCTTTGTAGAATCATTTCCTTCTCTCCGGAGGTACCCGACCTCCCGAAGAATCGAAAGTGATCTCGAGCGCTTCCACGCACTGCATCCTATCATTCCATCGACACCATCGTTCGGTGACTATGATTTTGACGCCCTTTGGCCGTCACCAAAAAGAGGGAACATTGAAGTTCGGGAGGTGTTCAAAGCATTATTTTTGAAATTGAATGGATGGAGAGGCACCAGGCCTCGATGGACATGAGATCGGATAAGAGGATGCCAACCCTACCGCCGACTTGAGAGGCATAATAGTCGAGAATCCGGGAGTGGTGGCAACAAAGAACAAACAATGCGTGTGGAACAAGCTAGATATTTTAACATTGTTCAACAAACGTTGATGGCGAAGCCGAGAATGCCGATGCAAAGACAAAATTGAAAGAACACATTGAGCAAATGCATGAATCTCACACTCATTTGAGATAAAGTCTGCTGCGTGAGCAAAATAAGAATGAGCTCCTGCGTATGGAAGAAAACATGGATCGAAAATTCAGTCTTCTCATGGCCGAGATGAAGTTGATTAAAGTGAATCCAACGCTACTCGTTCTAAATTTCGGCAAAGATACTCCGCAGCAGACTCAAGCGTAACTCGCTGCTATCGCCAGACTTGACTTCCTCGCTTTCGCTAGTTTGTTTCAGGGGTTCCTCTCTCCTTTGATGATGCCAAAAAGGGGGAAGAGGAATACCTAAAAGCACTGAAAGGATCTCAAGTTGAGAAGGAGGAGCGATTGTGAAGGAAAGACGGTGAGGAAGTATCAAGAGAAAAGAAAGGAAAGTCTGTTGAGGGGGAAGGATCGAAAGATGTGATCTTGATGATTGCTAAAACCCCCAACAAAGTCTTGTCACTGGTGATATTATCAAGCAAACTCCAAGTGACTCGCCACTCCAACACTGTTGTACCAATGGCCGAAAAAGAGAAAGACAGATTGAAGTAGGGATGGAGGAAGTGGAAGGAAGGATGAATGCCCGAGTTATGGATATTCTCGAAACAACATGGAGGCATTCCAAAGAGACAGAGACACTTATGCCATCTCGGATGCCGGAAAGAGCCAAGATCGCTTGTTGATGAATTTAAAACGCCGCATCTCGAAGGATACTTCGCAAACATGTCCATGGCTCAAGCCACGGGACTTGTATCTTGGGAAAAGGGTCTCACACTATGTGAAGAAGAAGACGAGCGGCAGACTACCGAGCGGTCACTCTGCTGGTCACTCCGCTAGTCACTCACCGGGAAAAAAAGACCCCAGTGCAATACACGCCCCAGAGGTAGATGAAGAAGCAAAGTGGTGGAGGAAGAGGTTTTGCAGACCAGATCTCGCCCAAAAACATTGAGTACATAGATCCAAGCAAGAAATGAGGGATCTATCATTTGGTTTTGACGAAGTTAGCCAATCTGCAAGTGGCTAAGAACAATCCGAGTATGTGAAAAGAATTGAAGAAGAAAATAAAAGACAAACTCGGCTATGGGAGGAGAGACAAGAGAGACTAAGAAGAGATGAAGTGCCCGGAAGGCGTATGAAAAGAAGAAGAAGAAGCGGTCAAGATGAGAAAAAGAGAAGAAGATCAAGATGACAGAGTGAAAAAGATGAAAGAAGGAGGCGGCGAAGGAGATGAAGTGTTCTTTATCCACCCCTTCATGTATTTTACTATGTAAATACACTTAATGTAAGTCTTCTGTACATTGAATAAAATTATGCAATTTACGTATGTGAGTAGATATAGAACATCATGGTTAGTCTAAGCCCCGTTTAAGCTCGACTTTTTTTTTTGGGCTTAAGCTCGATACACTAAAGCTTGACTATGTAAAGAACAAGAATGTTATGATCAATAAAAGATCGATTCTAAACATACATTCGTGGTTCTACATTTGTCCGTATGTATCTTTCTTTGTTAAATAATTGTATGAATGTTTTAAGTTTTGGCATCATCAAAAAGGGGGAAATTGTTGGGAAATCATTTTTTAGATTTTGATGAATGCCATGTAAAACTTAGAATAGGAAGTTGGCACCCCATTTTTGTTGTAAATCGCATTGTAATAGATAGGTGATCAAGCCGAGTTAAGTCACTATGCCTAAACATGCAAGAAGACAATGGAGACTAGAAGGAAGACTCTCAGGCGAGGCAGGCAGTTTGAGTATGGCAAAGAAGATAAGACGGAACTCATTTGAAGGTGCGGTGAGATGCGGTGAGATGCAATTTGAGTGAAGTATCGGTCAGTTAACTCAAGATAGCCAAGTCTCAAGGTTGAAGTGATGAGAAGAGTCATCAAATGATTGGAAGTCGACTCAAAATCACCTGGGGATATTAAGAAAATGCGATCAAGTCAAGACAATCGAAAGAGATCCGTTTACAGTAAATCAAGAGAATTACTTAAACAAGTAATATCTCCATACTACCTTTCTTGAAGTGCTCAGTTCCAGAAGCGTGCAAAAGGAATAAACCAATGGGAAGCACTGTACCATGTCAGAACTCTGAAAAGCTGAAGAACAATTCATACGAGGAAGTGGAAATTTCAAGGACTGCAACAAGACAAGCCAACGACCACAAATGACTTTCAAAAATTAAACCTATCTCTTCAACGGGCAGATTTTTGAAAGATCACTATAAAAGACTGAGGAATAACTATGAGAGAAGGTTACCTGAACCACGAACATTCAAGCAAACATTTGAACCGTAACCTAAAATATTCTCAAATCATTCAAGATTAATCCTCAAGCCTACATTACGAAGAAAATCAATCCAACACTCACCTGTGAAGGAAAGATAACTTCAATCAGTTGAAGAGGAAAATTTTGAAGAATCAAGGGGTCTACATTCCAAGGAGGATTGTAGGAAGGTTCAAGGTCGAACCAGTCTCAAGTTTTTGGAGGGCTTCGTGATCAAATCCAAGAAGCTTGAGCAAGTGGGCTGTAGTAGCAAGGCATTTACGCCTGTGAAGAAGCCGAGTCGCACGAGCTTTGCGTGACAAGGCATCTCCGCACTAAGTCCTAAAGGATCAAGTCATTTGTGTGATCAAGATTTGTATCGGACTGTTACCACTGTATAATCGATCAATACTTAGTGGATTCCTCCAGGAGTTGGAGAAGAGAGGAGTAGAAGAATTACCCCATCTTCGAACCTCTATAAAAACTTATCGTGTCATTTATATTTCAGCACTTTAATTCCTGCATCTTATTTGTTTAACTCTGCTGATAAATTTGCTATCCACTTGATAATCTCTAAAGTGCTAAAACGAAGTATTAAATCAAACTAAACCAAATTTAAGGGTGTTAAGTCTTCCGCTGAGAACAAACCACAGTTAAGCTAAGTCTTTAGTCCTAACATTTGAGTTATTCTATCAACACTCAATCAGTCCGTTGAGTGACTAACTCTTGATTAACTAACTTAGTCATGTCACCAAGGACACAAATTGTGAAGTATTAACTCTGGATATTTAAAAAGACTAAATCAAAAAGTTGGTAAGGTTTATTCAATCCCCCCTTCTAAACCTTACACTCACACCCCTTGGGACCAACAATCATGAAGGTGGAATGTTCATGCCAGCCTCGTTTTCATTATCCAGATCGATTCACACAATCAAGTGTTTTCAAAATGATTCACTTTTTTAATATAGAGATGAGATGCTTACCGGACTCCATAGGCTTGTCTTTCACACTAATCTCCACTAATGTAGGCTAATGTAACACAAGGATCAATAGGACTTTTAAAGCTTTGTAATATGGGCTTAGGGTAAGGTAGGAAAATATGGGATTAAGTGGCTCAAATCACCCAACACACACAATTATTACTTCAAATCACCAATTAGCAACTACCCTTCACTTTTTGACCTCCCTAATGTTTATGAACCTTCAATCCCGCTGATTTTTCTTATTTTTTTTCTCATTTTTTTTTTCATAATTTTTTTTTTCCGGAACCCCCAAACTTATTTCTTTTGCGTACGTGGGGTTTCATATTTACTTTTCTCGGGCAACTTCATTTAATTAAATACACACCCTTCTCATCATACCCTCCTCAACTTCCAATATTTTTCTATGCTTTGTGTGTATGAGTGATGGGTAATTAGGATATTCACATTTAGCCCCTGGGTATTCGATTGGTTGTCAAAGAAACGGGTTTATAAGGCTCAAAGGGGGACACTAGGGAAAATATAATACAAAGGTAGGCATTTTATGCTCTGGCTTGTTCAAAGATGGCCTAAATCACTTCCTCAATGTTACTTCGCCTAGGATTTCGCCTCGACTAGTGATCAGACAAGTTCTAGAATCCGGTGGGATCATAAAAGAAACACTCAATCGCATAAACCATCCCCAAATAAATCAACAGAGTTAAACACATAGATGGAATTAATGGAAAGAATATTAAATCACAGTTCAAACACATGCTCTTTTGACTGTTCAACTCATATTCAACAAATTCATTTAGTCATGCAGTTTCACAGTTTTACCGACGTCTCGACTCGACTCTAGACTCTTTTTTCATTTTTTTTTGACTGAAGACTCGACTCGATGAATAAAAATAGGCTGCACCCCCCAAACTTAAAACGACATTGTCCCCAATGGAGAGGTGGGAAAAAGGAATTTCCTGGTAGCCGAGAAGCGAAGGCTCCTTTAGTCATGTGGTACTACTACGTGTAGGAGGTGTCTCGTATAAGCTCACAATGCATCCTGGTGCACAAGCTCGTGGGTGTTGTATGCCTCCGAGGTTAGGCTGGGGTGCGGATTGGGCTTTAAGATCCGTCTTACGGATTAAGACGATCCTACAAGAGACCTACTCTTGTCTAATTGCATAATGCATAATGCATGTTTGGATTATTTAAGACCAACTCTTCTCAAGCAAAATTAACCAATTTTGCTTCTTGGCCCAACCAAATAGCCCACACTTAGGTGACCAGGCCCAAATGCGATGACAAACATTTTTTGCTGACTGACGAGATTCTCATTGAGATATTCGCTTCTCCTTGGCTTTCCTCTTCGCAGGTCTGCACTCTGTCTTTCTTCTTGATCCGTTCTCCTTTCACTCAATCAGCTGTGAGAAAATCATTTGGGAGAAAACTAGTAAAACAAAAAAATTAAAATGAATGAGTGCTTTCAACGCATTCAAAGCAAATGTTCCAGTTCCCTGGAGCCCTAATCTCTACATAACACTGGTGAGGGGCATTCCGGGTACTAGGAGGCTCCTCCGGCGCACGTTAGAGGCCTTGCGCCTCACTAAATGCAACCGTAACGTCATCCGGTGGAATATGCCTACTTTCCGTGGAATGCTTCAGCAGGTTCTTAAGTTTTTGGTTGTTTGAGAAATGCAGATTGGTGTTATTAATGTCTCTCATGTTGCTGAATATCCTTAGACTGATTTTTTTTTTCTTGTAATGGTTTTTGTTATGATTCAGGTGAAAAGGTTACTTGCTATTGAGACAGAAGAAATGTACAATGCTCGGAAGCTGAAAGAAGCTAACCACCGAGCTCTGCGCCCGTCTTTGGTCGTGAATCATCATTCTTCCCCAACTATTAATTCTTCATCATAATTGCTGAATTCCTTGAATGACTAGGTTAGTTATAAAGATAAATACACTTTAATTGATTTGATATGATTGTCATTTTTTCTTAATTAACTTAACTAACTTCACAGCTGTACCGAAGTCGTTTCATACTCAAGTAAGTGGTTAATTTTGCAGTTTCAGGTTATGAAAATGCATTATGTATAAATTAATTTTTCCTTTGTGACAATCTGTTCTATTTTCTACTCCTATTAGTTATTTTTTGATTTGGATTTTAAATCTGTAAGCTGAGTCTGGGTACAACATGATTTTTTTTTTTCTGAATCGGTTACGACATTTAATGCTTATTTTATTTTTTCTGTACTTAATTTCTTAATTTCCACATTCTCAAAGAGATGGCAATCGAAACTTATATGAAAGTTAGAAGCAGATTTGGTTAGTCATGATGGATGTAGGACAAATTACGGAAAACTAACCTACTAATCTATCTAAATATAGACTAAGGCTAATGAAATATTTCTGCAACTTCTTCAATTCAATGTTTTCAATACATGATAATGGAGCATAATCTATATATTGGCTTCAAAAGAAAAGAAAATAAGTAAAACGAGTAATACATTTTGAGGAAATCCATTAAACATTCCTAATAAAAGAGCTAGGGGCGGATGCCGCAACAAGATGAACCAAAGATTGAAGAATGGAAATCTTGGTATAGGCTTGCCTCTCTCATTCGAAGTTTTGCTAATCATGAAAAGGTCTACACTGCATAGGTTGGCCCAAAGCATATTTTTTTTTTTTTTTACTGATGTTTGCGAGAAGCTTTAGGGCAGAATAATCATAATAAAGAAAATTTTCTTGGTTAAGCAACCAGTATCACTAGTGCTTAGGAGATTGCACAATTGCATAAATTCCTTGATCATAAGCTCTGATGGTCGGACTCTTCAAAACAGGAAGAGTGCCGGTGTCCTTTGGGTGCAGGTGCCGGATACGCATTTGATCCTCCACTGAAAAAGCATACGCGGCTGTGAGGAGGCGCTGAGGCGCTAGAGTTTTGTGAACAGGCGCTAGAGAGTTGATGTGGGCTAGGGTTTTTTGTTCAAACCATGGGCTAAAGTTATTATGTGTTGAAGGACATTAGGGCCGATGTTGATGGACTTGGATTTTAGGAGATTTTGGTTTATAATGATTAATTTCATTTGACTCGTGTATATGACCTTCTTTGCAAAAAAAAAAACAAAAAAAAAAAAGGAGATTTGTGCAAAACTTGAATATTGATGATCTGGTTGTATTGAACTAAAATCAAATGAAGCATTATTGTTGTGTGTTCACTTTTCAATGTAAATGTTATAATTTAATGAAACTTTAATTTATATTATTCCTATGGAATATATATACATATATATATATATATATATATTACATGTATCATCATTTATATTATCCACGTATCCCCATACTTGTATCCTAACTTTGAATCCTTTTCAGCCGTGTCCACATATCCTAATTTTTGGAAAATGAAGAGTATGACTTCTGGATATGCACCCTGTCGGACACCTTTACATTAGTCCGAGCAACATAGATCATAAATGCAATGCCTTTGCTTTGCATCATTAAATTTTTTATTAAGCAAACACTTGATGTTTTCTTGGCTATTACTCCACCAATACCTTTTCTGGTTGCATCACTAGCAACCTTAATACTTTAGACAAATCAGGGTGTCACAACTGTTATTCTTTGATTGATTACCTGAAAAACTTGATAATTCCTAGACAGTTATGCGGAATAACATTCTGCGTGTTTGATGGAATCAATGAGGCGAGCAAGAATGTAACCTAAATGTTTGCTAAACACCTATCATGAAAAATTCGTGATTGTGGTATGGCCATGCTTTAATAGAGTATTCTTTTTTATATCAGCTGAGATACACCATTAAGAGGGGGTAATGTATCACTAGAATTGGCGTTTGTGTCAGCTTATTTTTCACAACTCACATGCGTTAATTGCAATCAGTTTCCACGTACATTATTCATAACGATAATATTTCATTGGTTTCCTCGAAATGTACTTCATTTTTCTCTTTTTAATCAGATTCAGACTTCATAAAAGTCTATCATATTATTTCTCTTCTTTGAATGCAATAGAGTAAGCTTTTTTATTAATATGTAGGGAAGACTTGTTGAAGAAATTGATTTCATTATTCCTTTATCTTAAGTAACTTCCTTCTCATAGGTTGCCTCTCTTGTGTCAATATTCTTTCCTGATAGTTTGTTGCAGAATAGATCTTCTATGTCAGCTGGGTGATAGTCCCAACTCAAAGACAAGATTTAAGTACTGAACTGGGTGGACATGCATAGAGTCATAGTCCTTTCAACTTCTGAAATCTACTTCTTATTGAAGAACTTGTTTTTATATGATTACCAAAAGCAATGTACTTCTGAATGTTGGAAATACTATTAAATCATGAGGATGTGATTTCATTTACTTTCTTTGTGTGGCCCCATGCAGTTAATTATCTTTGCTTGGCCCTATACAGTTAGTTAGTTATCTCTCTCTCTCTCTCTCTCTCTCTCCAATTACACGGATGATATTTACAGAAGTATTTAGTGACGAACTATGCCATGCAAGAATCTCTTTTGGTGTTTCGGATGTTCATTCGAGATCCTGAATCATTAACTGATTTAATTGAAGATTCAGTTCATTTGACTTGAGTATCATGCATCCTACTCTTTTAATTCTGTGTTAGGCATGCCTAATATCTCCCACTCAATAGTGATGCACAATGAATACACTGACCCCTCTATTTGATGCCCATCCCATGTGTGGATGTCGAAATCTTTGTTCATTAGTGATTCTAGTGAAGCAGATAGTTTTGGACTGTCGGTGAAATGACCAGTGGTTAGAGCTTAGTATTATTGGCTTGCAACAAGTATGAATAAATGACTGGTAGCTAGAGCTTAAATGCTTTGGTTGGTTAGAAGTGGGATAATATTGAAAAACAAAGCCTATTAAGAGTGTTTGCAATCACTATTTTTTAGTGTTTCTCACATTTTGGCTGAAAATAGTCATTTTTTAGTGTTTGCAAATGCCAACTTCTGCTTTTGACTTGCTTCATTTAATCAAAATCTCAAAGTTGGGAGATAGGTGCTTTAGATTTCTGATTCTGCTTCTGGTTTAATTTTTACAAACAAATAAACATTTTTACAACTTTTTCACCAAACACTCTCAACTCCTACTTCCGATTCTTAACTTCTAATTCTATTTTTGCAAACATTACTTACTTCTGATTATCAACTACTTTTACTTCTGCTAGAATAAATCACTTCTTGTAAAAACAGAAAATTTTATATTATTTCAGCTTATGAAATTAAAGACCTAGTTTTGATTTTTGCTTTCCTCGTAAAATGTCATTACCTAGTGTCATTGTGGAATATATATGCTATCAATATTTGTTGAAACCATACATATATGTCATCTTTCCTCCATGTGCTCATGTTCAGACATCAATTAAATGGCCATTGGATTTCTGTTTCAACAGAAATGGAGAAACAAAGATGACTCCACTTGAATGCGGTGTACATAATTTAGCTTAAAACTTACCCCTATTTTTTCTTTCGTTTTGTCTTTGTAATCTCTCGAAATACACAGTTGCCTTATGGCTATACCAAAAACATACACCCAAATTTCTATACAGTTTCATAATATTATATAGAACTTGAATTACCCTTATCTAGTGCACTCAGTTTTGCAAAAACTCCAACTAGTGGCGCAGTATTATACGTGCAAGCCTCAGTTTGCATAAAGTTCCCCCTTCTATCACTGAAATCATCCTTATTATCGGGCCCACCCACTAGGGCTCCAACAAGAACATTCGGGTTTGGATCCTGACGACCATACCAGTTATCATAACCCTGAGTGCACCCTACAAAAACCTTGCTATCTTTGTATGATTCCATGGATGCACCTCTATGGTGCACTCTCTTGGGATAGGCAGGTCCATAGCCAACCAAGTAGCTTACTCCCATGGGATTGGAGCCCAAAATGTAGGCCACCTGTGATTTGACAAAGGAGAGTATCTCATGGGATCCCACTGAATCTCTGTGGCAGTTGAGCATTTGATTGGTGGAATGGAGGTGGTCAGAGTAGACCGTGAGTAGAAAAACTGCAGTAGAAACATACTGCAAGTTGTTCCATTGGCGGGTGTACAGGAGTCCACCTGGAGTACGTTGCACGTTAGTGGAATTGTTCTTGTTCAAGCAAGCACATATATAGTGCTCTGCCTTTGAGCGGTATTGTTGGAGGATATGCTTCTGTTGTTTGTTTTTACCTTCCATTGGCAACTGCAAAATACAAATTAAGCATGATTGATGAGAAAGGATACGAGAAGTCCTCATTGAGATTAATGTATTTTTTTTTTTTGGGGGGGGGTCTGCATTGTTTTAAAATATATTATTAGCTATTGCATAACATTAATTGAAGGCAAAATGTCAAAACTAATGTTAAGAAATGAAATCATGCAAAAACAATGAAACTTTATTGGATTATATTTAAGCTACAAGGCTATTGACCATGCCAATCAGGTGGACCCCTGATTTCTTGTTGCACTTTGGCCGAGAGGAATGTCACGTGTTTTGAAGATAAATAAGGATTGTTGATTGTTTAAATGTATGTGCACGTGTCAATGAACTTTATAATGGAATAAAAAGTAAAATAGAAAATAAAATAGGAAATCTCAACCCAATTAGGTGAAATCTTTTGCGGCGTCTTTGGTGATTTTGAACTCCCAATAACTATACGGCGTATAGGGGTGGAAAGGGAAAGGGATTTGAAAATGTTTTTGATTTGATATTCATGGGAGTGGTGATAAGTTGAAAAAGGCGAAGATCCAAGACCAAACTTATTGAGGGTGGAGGAGGGGCATCCTTTGTCCCATGAAATGAATGCTATTTATGACCAATATATACTTTAAAGAAAAAGCCAACCGAGCATAAAATGCACCATGGATATTATTTGAACTTTATTTTCCTCAAAGTATGCAAATTCTCTCTTTTCAATTAAACTATTACTTTTATATTGCATTGAACATCTACTCCACTTATACAAAAAAATTTCTTGAACAAGTACTTGATTGATGTTCATCATATACACTTGATATCACTAAATAGACAAAATAATTAAAATAGACAATCTAAGATGATCTCCATTTAATTAGTGTCAAGAGATTTGTAGGAAAGAAAAATTACCATAGAGGCAATGAGTTGAAGACCAGCATACTTAACATCCCAGCTGAACTCAGTGATGGCCCAAGTGATCCCACCAAAAGAAATGGCATTCTCAATTGCATAATTCAAGTAATTTAAATTGTCGGTGGATTTATATAGCCACAAAGCTGCCCATAACAACTCATCCATGTACCCGCTCACCGACGTGTAATACCCCTTTGCTCCTCCTATACTCTTGTCATATTTACCTCTATACTTGTCACCAAACTCAAACAACTGCAAAACAGATTCACAAAACCCCCACTTACTCAAATTAATTAGGACACTTAAACAAATCACGATTACAATAAGTCCTAGAGGGGAAAGTTAGATGACCCATATTTAATTTCTGCAGAATAAACAATTAGTCTTGCCATTATTTATACAACATTTTCATAATCCTAGTATCTAATTCCTCCACGTAATCCTGTTTTATAATTTTTTAATTATTATGCAAATAAAAAAGCAAGATTACGTTACGTTAAGCCTAATTAATAATGAGCAAAAAAAGACCAACCCTGTCTGCCCCTCTAACAACCTCATTAACTAACTTACCTGTTGTGCGTGCTCCAAGAGAAGGTGAGAATAATGTGGGTTTGTTCTCCTAAACACAATTGACGCCGCCGCCATGGCTGCCGCCGTCTCCGCCGCTACCTCACTGCCGGGATTCTCCTCGTCCAACTTGTAAGCGCGGCGGGACGTCGTCATGTCCTCCGGCCTCTGCCAGCACAGGTGATCCGTGTCGCCATCACCCACCTGATCGTCAACATCATTCAATTAATTTTGGATTAGGACCATCATCATTATGTCCCCCTTAATACCACACAAAGCACGAGATAATTGCGTACTTTAAACCTAAGACATTTTATGTTGTCTGAAACCGACACTAGTTAACACTTTTGCTTTAAGACTTAAGAGAGTGACTAGCTAGAAAACAAAAGATATTTGAAAGTTTTTGGACCCACGCAGAAAATCAGGGGCGTTTGTTGCCACTGCCTGATTTTCGAAAAGATTCAACCATTCTAAGGCGTGATTGGGGAATTAATTTCCTTTTTTTCAAAAATTATTTTGTCAAAGAAATTTAGAATTTTGTTTAAAAAGAAAACAACAGCACCCGGCCACAAAAGAAAATTGAAAATGAATTACCTGAGCCCATAGAACATGTGGATTAGTGTGTGCTTTAATGAAATAATCAGTCCCCCATTTGATAGCTTCAAGGGCATGCTGGAGCTCACCGGCGATGGCCATTTGATCCCGGAATTGAATAACACTCCACGACAGCATTGTAATAGTGAAGGCCATTGGCAAACCAAATTTCACATTGTCACCAGCATCATAATACCCTCCTACCAAGTCCACCTATATATATTCTCACCAACAACATATAATAAATCCCCTCATAATGTCACTCTACGAAACAAAAAACATGGTACAAAATCTTAAATGCATTAGCAGGAATTTATGAGGACAGACAAACAGACCCCTTGTTCGAGGCCGTCGGTGAGGCCAGAGTGGTGGCGCCACCCAACTCTCTGGTTGTAGGGTAGACGGCCGGAGCGTTGCGCCTCAAAGTAGAGGAGGCTCTTTGAGAGGGCATCTCCGTAATCCAAGATTTGAGATACAGAAAGAGTGGGGAAGAGGGAAAGAACTAAAACTGCTATGAAATGTGGAAGCAAAAAAGGCTTGCATTGCCACTGCCTTTTCTCCCCCATTTCAATTCTGGAAATTAAATAAAGATGTTTGATCTTCTGTTAAGCTGCCCTTGATCTCCCTTTCTTTGTGATGGTGTATCCCTCTCTTTATATAGCATGCCAGGCACGTGAGATCGGGGAATTTAATTTGCATGAGATCATTACTGTCTATTTTTGCATTTCTATTTTTCTTTTTTCTTTTTGAGGGGCTAATTAATTAATATTGAGGAAATCTTGGATTTTTACACCAATTAATTAATTGAGGGTCGAGGGGATGGATCTGAGAGTTACGTGGTGGGTGAAGTTATTCACTTAATATTGCATTCACCTACATACTCCATCTTATGTCTACTACTTCTGAATGTTTCATGTGCGTAAAGTGAATTTAAACAGTTGTCCTGTTAAGGAAAATTCTGATTCTTACCTAGTTACCTTATGGCCTATTGCTGGAATTCTTCCAGAAATTTCAATGTGCACATAGATACCACATGCATATATATATATATATATATATATATATATATATATGAGGGAAAAATACTAAACTCCTCAAATTATGCGCATTTTGTACTTTAGCATATAAAACTAATTTTTTTATACTTTATCATAAAAACTGTATATATACATAAGTTTTGCACTTTACCTTACTGCGGTCATGTCAAATGAAATATTCTCCGAATATTCCGCCACGTGCCATGTACTTGATCAGAGCAAAACCATATTTGCCTAAAATCTAAACAAAAGTTACGATACTTTGCCATCAGAACTTTGTTAAAGTGCAAAAAAACCGCATATATAATTTGAGGGTTTAGTGCTTTTTCCTAGTTATACATTCCAGTTAGATTCAAAGTAACTCGTGTGGTCAAAAAGCATGTTACTGTAAGAATCAATTTAATGCTTTTTGTCCTCAGCTAAACTGCCGCTATATAGCACTTCTTCCCTTTGGTATGTGGCAAAAGGTGAATTTATAAATCTATCCATGCACAGTAGATTGCGAATTTGAGGTGTTACTGGCTAGTGTTTTTATTTAATTATTTTTATTGTTTTCCGAGCAACATGCTTGAGCTTTGATTAATTCTAATTTTACAAGCCAATCTCAGAAAACATGATTTATTTTACTTGTTAGGTAGATTTGTGCAATGCGTCAAGAATGCCAATAAACGTTCCAGTATGATTTATTAAATTAATACATTGAGCTCAAATAGATTTTTACTAACCAGCATAACGTGTTTGAATCTTGAGGGAATAAAAAAGCTCCCTCGTGATCATTCTCAGTTTTTCGATTAATGCATAGAATGTAATAATAACAAAGAACAGGGTGGCATTCAAACCCTTAATTCTATTTGAAGGTTTTGGTAATTAGGTAGAGGTTGGTCGTGTTTGTTTTAGGAGACTAACCCCCACAAATATGTTTTGATTTTTATATTGAAGATCTAATATTACGGGCACACCCTGCTCCTTTTGCATCAACACTTTACTTTTCTTATTTAGTATTGTTGGGGCAAAAATGACATTTAATAATTACATATATAATTCGATTTATATATTGATCTAATGTTAATTGTCTAATGGGCTATTAATGAAATAATTCGGCCCAAAGGAGTCTGTGACTGACCCATAGACCGATTTTTCCTACGCGGTCCACGAGGCCCACTACTCAGGTATAAAAAAGTCCATCCTCTTCATTTGTAAGTACATTCACTCATAATTACTTTGATGCATTTAATTCAATTCGCTTAATATATTTTTCTCTCTCAATCATTGTGCTGACTTGAGCATCGGAGGGGCCTCCATGGGACAACCTTGGGGCCCTCTAACATTTGCGTGTGTGTAGGCAAGTTCCCGTCTGAAGAAATTTCAGCTCATGGAGAAGAAGACTTGAAGACTTCCCCCTTGGGAAGAAGAACTTTGTCCGAAACCTTAGCTTTGGAGTGATATGTCCTAAAAGCAACATCATATTGGTGCCGTCTGTGGGAATTAGCCAAAGCACACGAAGATGGAAACTCGAACTCGAGCATGAGAAATCGGATCTCAAACCACTGGCCACGAAGTCGGAGACCAGCAAGCCGAAAGGCCACAACAACGACAGGATGCCAACTACCTGTCCATTGGGAGGACGCCACTCCCCCCATGGGTGGAAAGGGCACCTCCGCTTCCTTCAAGAGGAGCTCCGCCCACCGGAGAAATTTATATATCTCGGGAGGCCCTTCGAATCCTAGAGGAAGTTCCCTAGATAGCTTGGAGCATCGTTTTGATGTCCGGGAATGTGCTAGGACCCCCTCAGGCTTTACCAGCTGTTGAAGACCCTGACAAGAAAGGTCAAGAAGCCAAAGATGAAGGATGCGACAGAGATCACGTAGAACCATCGCCAGCGAGAGGGTCCCAAGCAAGGCAACCCTACCATACCAACTCACTAGTCTATGCCTTGTGGAGGAAGAGTATGTTAGCCCCCGCCATCTTATCTAAACCACTACCTTCAGGAATCAATACCGGCGATCTCCTGGAGTACGATGGAACTGGAGACCCTAGGAGCACTTGGATAAATATTACGCCGAAGCGGATCTCTATGATGATATGATGGACGCATCTTACTATAAGGCATTCCTAACCACCTTAACCAAGCTGGCCTAACTTGGTTCACTCGGCTCCCGGAAGGCTCCATCACCATGATGCAATTCCCTGAGGTTTTCACTCAACACTTCTCCATCAACAAGGCAAACCACAAGACCATCGCACAACGGTTTCAACTCAAGGTTGGAGAGCCTTTGCAAGACTTGATGGGGCAACTCGTATATGACGTGAATGGAGTCACCAACGTCCAACAAAAAAATTGTGACTATGATTCAACAAAGTGTCACTCCCCGAGGACGTTTGGTGGAACCATCGAAAGAAGGATTTCTCGCCATCCTAGAGAAATTCATGAACCATGCTAGAGCATCCGCCCGAGCGGATGAATCATGGGGTCCCCATGAAAGAATAAGCGCAAGATCAGAGATGGTGACGAGAACCAGTCTCGAAGCCGCAGAAGGAATGGGGGGCACGCAACAATTCTCTTAAATGCACCACTAACTGAGGTATCCCGCCGCACGGAAGAAGGGGATCATAGAGCTTGCCCCTCCTATGAAAGACAACCCAAACAGAGCAAATTCTGACAAATACTATCACTACCACTCCAACCAAAACATAACGCCGAAACCTGCTTCCAGTTGAAGAGAGAAATTGAAGGACTCATTCGGAAGGGTCACCTGCAATAGTACGTGGATCACCGCAAAGTGCGCCAAGATCCTGATCAAACCTGGGGATAAGGGGGCGGGGAATGCCTCTAACCACGCCGTGATGACAGTCCGCTAGCTCCTCCCGGAGATCCCTTACCTCCACAATGCAGACTTTGGACAATACCTCATGAACCGGTCTTGGGACACTTCATCTGCACTTCCCCTCTAGCTAGGACTTGCCACGAAATACGGGATATGCGACATCATTGGGGATATAGAGACTACAGGGGAACACTACATGACAACGCTGAAGATGACGTGAACTCCCCCAGCCAGACAGCGAGAGCGCCACACTGCCAAAAGAGCCGCGGATTTCACTAGCCTCCGCAAAAACTGTTGGGAAATTTATTGGTTAAATTTTGATGAATGGCATGTAAAACTTAAACTAGAAAGTTGGCACCCCATATTCCTTGTAATTTGTATTGTAATAGATAGGGCTAGAAAAGTTGAGTCAAGTAAGCTATGCCTAGAAATGCAAGAAGTCAACTGAAGACTGAAGTGAAGACTTCGCTACAAGACAGCTGAGTACGGCAAAGAAGAAAAATCAAGAACTCGACTGAAGGTGTATCAGCTGTGAAACAGCTGTATGAAGAGTCAGTCAAGTCAACTCAAGAAGCCAAGTCTCAAGTTGAAGTGACAGATGAGTCATCCAAAGATTGGAAGCTAACTCAAGTCACCTGGGGAATAAAAGACTGCAGTCAAGTCAAGACAACTGAACGAGATCCGTTGATGAAAGTCAAGAATGTTACTCAGAATAGTAACCTATTAAAGTTATCAGAGATAAAGTGTAAGTTCCAGTTGTGTGCAAAAGGAACAAACCAATGGAAGCACTGCACCAAGTATCAGATACGCTGCAATGCTGCAAGACATTAAATACGAGGAAATGTCTACTTCAAGGACTGCAACAAGACAAGCCAATGAACACAAGTGACTTTTGAGAATCAACCTATCTCTTCAACGGGCAGATTTTTGAAAGTTCACTATAAAAGGCTGAGGAATCTCATTGAGAAAAGGTTACCTGAACCACGAACGAGCAAGCATTATTCAAATCAGAACTCGCAAAATATTCTCAAGATATTCAAGCAAAATCCTCAAGCCTAAATCTCGAAGGACATCAATCCGACACAAAGCTGTGAAGGAAAGATAACTTCAAACTGTTGAAGAGGAAACTTTTGAAGAATCAAAAGGGGTGTACTTTCCAAGGAAGATTGTAGAAAGGTTCAAGGTCGAACCAGTATCAAGTTATTGGAGGGCTTCGTGATCAAATCCAAGAAGCTTGAGAAAGTGAGCTGAAGTAGCAAGGCAACTCACTTTGTGAAGCTGAGTCGGACGAGAAGCCAGCTGTGTGACCAAGGCATCTCTAGACTGAGTCCAAGGAGCAAGCCAACTGTGTGATCAAAGACTTGTCTCTAGACTAATAACCATTTTGTGAACTGATCATTACTTAGTGGATTCCCCCAGGAGTTGGAGAAGAGTGGATTAGAAGAATTCCCCCATCTTCGAACCTCTATAAAAATTAATTGTGTCATTTACATTTCAGCACTTTTATTTCTGCATACTTATTTATATCTGCCGATAAATTGCTATCTAACTGATTAATAACTAAGAGCTAAAATCAAGTGTTAAAACAAGTTTAAAACAAATCAAAGGGTGTTAAGTCTTCCGCTGAAAACTCAACACAACCAAGTTAAGTTTCAGGTTAAACAGTTGAGTTATTCTATCAACAGCTCTATCGAATCTGTTGAGTGGCTAACTCTGCTGAATAACCAACTTAGCTGTCCCTCAAGGATTTACCTGTTTGTGTTAACTCTGTAATATTTTAAAAGGACTAAAATCGAAAAGTTGGTAAGGTTTATTCAACCCCCTCCCTTCTAAACCTTACTTACTCCCCTTGGGACCTACAAGGGGTATCAGAGCGGTTGGTTTATTGAGCCTTCCGCACTGGTTACTGAACTAGATCTCTATCTTTTCTAAAAGAATTTTAACACTTGTATTTTAAAAATCTTTCATTCTTAGCAAAAGTTATTATCATGGAAGCAAATCGGACATGCATTCCTATGTTCACTATTGAGGAGTTTGATGACTGGAAAATTCGTATGTAGGGTCATCTATCTGCTTTACATGATGAAACGTGGCTAGTGACAGAGGATGGGCCACTGCAAATACTGAAGAAAGAAAAGTCTAAAGAGAAAGAAGACAGGAAAAGAAGAAAGCCATGTTGGCTGCTGAGACAGCTAAGTTGAAAGAAGTAGCAGACTCAGAGAGTAGCGAAGCTTACTACCCAAGTGATCCGGAAGAAAAAGCAATGATTTGTCTAATGGCTAAAGAACAAGATCAACCAGACCAATAAGATGAGGTACACTCTAACTCATCTCATTCATATTCTAGTGATAGTGATTGTGATACACACACTTCATCACCCATTGATCTTTATGATTCATTAGGCAAAATAATGAAAGACTTTGAGAACATTAAATCCTCACACACACTATTAAATGAGGAAAACATCCAGCTCAAAAGCCAAAACTCACAGCTGACAAAGGAGCTGAGTACTCTAAGTCACATAGCTGGTGAGAACAAGGAGCTGAAGGCTGAGAATGCTAAACTAATAGCAGAGATAGCTGCTATAGAAAAGAGGGAAAATGATCTCAAAAATGTGATTGCCTCATTTACAAAGGCATCTAAATCATTGGATGACCTTATTATGAGCCAAAAAGAATGTGGAGATAAGACAGGCATATGATTCAATTCCTTTGTGCATAGTCAAACTCCTAGAGTGATTTTGGAAAAAGGATTTTCAAGTAATGAAACATCTAAAAAATCCAAGACACCAAATGTTGCACCCACATTCATTCCAAAGCACAATCACAAACAAATTGGCCTTGGATATAAAGGGAAAGGAAAACAACCAGTTGAGTATGCTGAGAGGACAACTAAGAAGAAATCCAGCAGAGTTCCTCAGCAAACTCCAAATAGGAAGTACTCTGTGAAGAATAAACAGAGCTACCAAAACCCCCAGAAGTTTTATCAAAGAAACACATATGATGGGAATGGTAGAAATTACCCGAGCCAAGCTGATTGGAACAATGCGAAAAATCAGCAAAGACCAATGAAATACAAGCCTAGATGGCAAAGACCTAGACCTGAGCAAAGGTCATTCCAAGGGCAAAAGAGCTATTATCAGCACACATATACACCCAGGCACTACACTCAAAAATATCACAACTACCCAAAGAAGGCAATTGCTAAAACACTCACACAGGCATACAGACAAAAGAGACAGCTATATGAACCTAAAGCGCCCAAACAATTTGCCAAAGTGAATTATGATTATGGCACAGATAGATGGTAACCTCTTAGAGTCAAGTCATTTGGCTATAGGTTGGTTGGATCATCTTACAGCACTAACCCCTCAGGACCCAGACAAGCATGGGTACCTAAAAACTAGTTTCCTTGATTGCAGGTTCAAGGAACAGCTGAGTGCCAAGGAACCTGGTACATGGATAGTGGCTGTTCCAGACATATGATATGCAACAAGAAAAATCTATCAAGATTCAAGGAGATTAGAGGCGCAAAAGTCATATTTGGAGGAAATAAAGCTCCAGGGGAAATAAGAGGCACTGGATCCATCAAGAAAAATGGATTGGAAATCACAGATGTTGCTTATGTTGAGGGACTCAACTTTAACTTGCTCAGCATAAGTCAACTTTGTGATAAAGGCTACAATTTTGGATTCAATATGGGAGTGTGCCAGATTAAAGATGTAAAATCAAATGAAATAGTGCTACAAGGATCAAAACAGAAAAATATGTATGTGGTAGACTGGTCTACTGCCACACCAATCACATGTCTGTTAGCAAAGAGCACAACCGAATCATGTTGGCTGTGGCACAAGAAGCTGAGTCATCTGAACTTCAACACAATCAACAAGCTTGCAAGGAGTCATCTTGTGGAAGGACTGCCAGACTCAGTGTACAAGAAAGAAAGTGTATGTGATGCATGCCAGATGGGAAAGCAGATCAAATCTTCATTCAAGGAGAAGTCTAGTCCTTCTTCAACAAGGATATTACATCTGTTGCATATGGATTTATTTGGTCCGATTGAACGGCCGACAAAGATAAGTGGAAAGAAATACACCTTAGTGGTGGTAGATGATTATTCAAGATATACATGGACAATCTTCATGTGCAAAAAGAAGGAAACTTTGCAGAAGTTACCTCAGCTGATGAGAAGAGTTCAAAATGAAAAGAGCCAAACCATTATAAAGATAAGGTCTGATAGAGGAACTGAGTTTGTCAATGGGATAATTACTCAGTATTGTGTTGAAAATGGTATTGCTCATGAGTTATCTGCAGCAAGAACTCCACAGCAGAATGGAGTAGCTGAAAGAAGGAACAAAACTCTCAAGGAAACTGAAAGGACCATGTTAGATGAAGCGGACTACCTAAGAGATTTAGGGCGAAAGCCATCAACAATGCATGCTATACTCAAAATAAATGCATGATAAATAGACAGCTGACAAAGACTCCCTATGAAATCTGGACAGGGAGAAAGCCAAATGTTGGGTACTTCAGAATATTTGGATGTAAATGCTTCATCCACAACAATGGCAATGATAATCTAAAGGCTTTTGATGCTAAAGCTGATGAAGGTATCTTTTTGGGATACTCGGCTGAAAGAAAAGCCTATAAAGTGCTGAACAAGAGGAGTATGGTTACAGAAGAGTCTATTCATGTGGTTTTTGATGAACCTAATGTGAATGGAGAAGACATTGAAGAATTAGCTGATAAGCTGAATCAACCAACTATGCAGAAGAGTCCTTATGTTGAAGCTGAAGCAAGAGTAATCAACCAAGATGAAGATGAGATAGTGAATCTCAAAGACAATCGGAAAATCTGCAATTTGAATGATAATGAAAGAGTCTGCTCAAGACAACACAACAATGCGAGACAATTTGAACCCAACTGATTTGCTTCAACCTGATGTGAGATGGCTGAGAGACCATCCACCAGAGCTAGTCATTGGAGATGTGAGAGATGGTGTAAGAAACAGATCCAGAGCTCAACAAGAAGCAATGTTCACTTGTTTTATTTCCCAAACAGAACCAAAAGATGTGTCTCAAGCATTGGATGACACACATTGGATTCAAGCCATGCAAGAAGAACTGAATCAATTTGAAAGAAATAAAGTATAGGAATTGGTGCAGAGACCAACCCATCAGAATGTTATTGGCACAAAATGGGTTTTCAGAAACAAGATGAATGAGGAAGGATCTGTGGTAAGAAACAAAGCAAGATTGGTAGCCAAAGGGTATTCCCAAGAAGAGGGAATAGATTTTGATAAAACATTTGCTCCTGTTGCAAGACTAGAAGCAATAAAGATGTTTCTTGCCTACGCTGCACACAAGAACTTCATTGTATATCAAATGGTTGTGAAAAGTGCATTTTTAAATGGACTGTTAGAAGAAGAAGTCTATGTTGAGCAACCTCCAGGCTTTGAGCAGAAGACTCTTGGAGACAAGGTGTACAAGCTCAGAAAAGCATTATATGGACTGAAGCAGGCACCAAGAACATGGTATGATACATTGTCTCAATTTCTAACTGACAATGGATTCACCAAAGGAAAAGTGGACAAAACACTCTTTAGAATCCAAGATGGAGAGAGTATACTGATAGTTCAAATATATGTGGATGATATCATTTTTGGATCCACAAATAAAGAGATGTGTGATAAGTTCTCAAACCTCATGCAAGGCAAATTTGAAATGAGCATGATGGGAGAGCTGACTTTCTTTCTAGGACTTCAAGTTAAGCAATTGAAGGATGGAACTTTCATAAGTCAAACTAAGTACACCAGAGATTTAATGAAGAGATTTGGTATGGAAGAGAAGTCTTCTGTGAAAATACCAATGAACACATCTGTCAAGATTGACATGGATGCAGATGGTAAGGTTGTAGATCAAACAAGATACAGAGCACTCATTGGCTCTACTTAATAGCAAGTAGGCTAGACATCACCTTTGTAGTAGGTGTATGCGCAAGATTTCAATCTGCACCAAAAGAGAGCCATATGACTGCAGCTAAGAGAATCCTAAGGTATTTGAAGGGATGCCAAGAAGTCGGTTTATGGTATCCAAAGGAAGGTGGATTCAAGCTAATTGGTTACTCAGACTCTGACTATGCTGGATGTAGAGTTGACAGGAAGAGTACTTCAGGTACATGTCAAATGCTTGGAAACAAATTGGTTTCCTGGTTTAGTAAGAAGCAAAACTCAATAGCCACATCCACACCAAGCAGTAGTACATATAGGGCGTGTTGTTGTGCCCAAGTCTTATGGATGAGACAGCAGCTGAGAGATTATGAAATTGAAGAAAAATAGATTCCAATTATGTGTGATAACACAAGTGCTATTGCAATCAGTCAGAATCATGTGTTGCATTCAAGAACAAAGCACATTGATGTCAGATATCATTTTATAAGAGATCATGTTGAAAACAAAGACATCATTTTGGAGTATATCTCAACTGATAAACAGTTAGCTGACATATTCACCAAGCCCTTATGCGAATCAAGATTTGAAGAGTTTAAGCATGAGCTAGGGTTAATTGAGCCGAGTTAAGACTCAGAAGACTCAATCAGAAGAGATGGAAGATAGAAAATGAGAAATGAACAAGTTTTTGACATCAGCCAAGTGAAACAGCCATATCGGAAAGTCAGTTGTATCGAGTTAGATGAGCATAAATGTTTTTAAGGATGACGTCAGCGTAATAATGACGGGTACAGTCAAAAACTGCACAGTAAGCATATGATTGGATATAAATGCTGCCGCATTAAATGCGAGGAATTAAATGTGGTTTGACGTGCTAAATCTGAGCCATTGATCTTGATCAAATTTCAAAATCCAAAAACCCATAACCCTTATATACGGTTTTCAGTCTTCTCTCTCACACTTTACTGAAAACTGTTCATCTTCAAAGCAAGTTCATTTCTCACTCGCAAACCCTACGAGTTCTCAAGTAAGTTTATCAAGTTTTACTCGGTAAAACTCTCTACAAATGGCACCAAAGTTCGATTTTGTTAAGCTATCAAAGCAAATCCACTCTGGATCAACCGTGGACTTTGAAGGGATGGTAAAGTAGGGTTCAGATGAAACCCTAGTAAAGAAGATAGCTGATATGCTAGAAAAGTCCGATCTTAGGCCTTTTCTTACTATGGAGTACTCGCTCACCTACCTTGAAGAGGTGGCGCAGTTCTATGTAAATGCTGAGGTACAAGACGAAGGAATCAAGTCCTCCGTCCACCGCAAGGACATCATGATTACTGCTAAGGACCTTGCGAGCTGGAGTTTCGTTTTCGCCGTCGAGGGTATGACGGAAATAAACGGCTGATGTTAACTTGGTCTTTGCATGGAAAGAAGTAGCCAAACCGGAGTGTCTTTGCGAAGGTAGTCTACACACAGAAGAAATGGCTGAAGGACGACTATAACAAGCTGATGGATATCGTTGCAAAGTGTGTAGACATGAAGTTTGGCAGCTTCAATCAGCTGTCAAAGACCAAGCTGATCGTCATGGCTGCGATCATGAAAGGTAAGAAAGTCAACTGGGCTGAGTTCGTGTACATCAGACTCTGCCAGAATGTTGGGAACAAATTGTACAAGGAAGATGGATCCTTTGGAGGATCACTCGGATATGGCCTAGTAATTGGCCATCTGATGGAAGTGAAGGGCATTCCCCTTCAACATGGAAAGCCTTTCCATGTAAACAAGAAGATGTTTAGGGATAATCTTTCAGGAGCCCAGAAGAGAGCCCATGCCAAGAGGGAGGATACAAGTGAGGGGGAATCAGCTGACCCCGAGGACACTACTGTTACCTCCCCTTCCAAGAAGAAAGCTGCAAAGAAGAAGGCTGCCCCTGCAGCAAAGAAATAGGATGCACCTGCCCCTGCAGTCGAGTCACCTGCCCGAGCAGCCGTGTCTCCTGCCCATGCAGCCGAGGCTGAGAGGAAGCCCAAATCCCTTCTCCAGCTATACGCTAGAAATGGACTGCTAAGCCTAGGAAGGCAGCTCCATCCAAGAAAGATGCCCCGGCCCCCACCGCCGGAGAATCAGAAGAAAACGACAAAGAACCAGAAATCCCTCTGGTTAAAACCAAACGAAGAAGGCTAGTCAAGCGTTCAGAGCGTGAGAAGACAAAGTGAACCGCCACTCACCGAGAAAGCTTCGAGGCTGGCGACACTCGGGAAGTGCGATCTCGAAGTAATAAATGAAATAGCCAAGTCTGCTAAGGGTGATCAGCAGAGGCCCAAGAAGACCCAGCTGTGGAGAGGACAACTGAGGAAAAAGAGGCAACTGAGACAACTGAATCTTCAGTTGAAAAAGTTGTCTCTCCGCCTGCTACGGATGCTACTTGAGGAGAAGAGCAACAGAGCATGCTACCTTCCATTCCAGAACAACAAGGACAAGAAGAGGAGGATGTGATGATGATGCTATCGTGCTTTCTCCTGTATATCCAAACATCCAGTGCCGTCTACGTGAATGGAGGGCGTGGAAGCTAAGTCACTCAAGGGAGAAGTTTGAACGCCCTGAGTTCATAGAAGAAGAGGAGGAGTTGTTCGAATTTCTCGACATCACCAAAGTAGTTCAGGCCCTTGATGAAGACAACTGCTTGAACATCTTGCAAATTTTCAAGGAGAAGGCTCAAGCCAGAGAAGTTGAGGAAGCTGAAGCTCTCGAAAAATCCAGTATATGTCATCTCACTGGAACTCTGGAACACACTCACCCTCATATAGATGTGTTGTCAGAGAGTGATGAAGATATGGATCCTGTTGCTGCAAAGGAGAAGTCAGACATGCAACAAGCTATGAGGGAATCCAGGATGTTGCATGAGCAACACATGTTTGACGGACCAGGAGAGTCCTCACAATCTCTCCTGCAGATAGACCCACTGGGAGTAGTGCAACAGATTGCCACAGTTATAGCTGTAACTACTTCCCCTGTGCAGTCGGAAGATGGGTCCAAGGGAAATGGCGATGAAACTGGGAATTTGGGCACCCAAGTTGAGCCAACCCCTACTGCAAGTGTGTTATCACCTGCCCCCATGGCTGAGCACTCAACGGAAGCAGCCGAGAGTCTGGAGAAGAGTAACCCCATCATCAGTCACTCAGCTAGTGTGCCAGCTGAGGGGGAAACTCACTCCACTACAGCAGGGTCGGAGGATGTTGCAGCTGACTCTACTAAGAAGAAAGGAGGCAAAGAGGAAACTGAAAAAGAACCCCAATAGAATGACATTGACGAAGCTCGGACAGTTGAGTCTATCCCAGCTGAAGTGTCAGCTGCTTTGCAGGCTAAGGACATTGTTGTTGCAGTCGAGGCACAAGATGGAAATGCCCCGGGAGTTAACACTCTGGGCAATGAAAGTGCAATCCAAGGGGTTGAGACTCCTATGGATGCCACTGCTGAAGACCCTAAGACAGCTGCGCCTGTTAAGAAGTTCAGAACATCCCTCCTGTTAACATTGCTGAATCTGAGAAGGAGATTAGTGCACTTCATGACTCCCAGGACAATCCTGACATATCATTTCTGGGATCTGAAGATGAAGCTGAGTCCACTCCTGTTGCACATCAAAAGGACACAGCTGAGGATGTTCTTCCATAGAGGAGTTAGTCGAGTTTTAAAGCTGCTTGTCAAATTTTCAACTTCGATGATGAACCAAGCCCCCAGGTTTCATCATCTTCCGATGACGCTGATGTTGTAGCCGAGGAACAGGTAATTCATTTAGAAAAATCTACTGAGGCCGAAGAAGCTGTTAAGACAGCTGAGGCTCAGTCAGCTGGCCAACCTACTCAACAAGGCCCAGCTGGAACCGAGTCATCTGCGCAGGCTCCCAAAGCTGCAGTAGTGCCGACTCAACCAGAGACATCACAGGCACAAACATCACAGTCAATCCCATATGTGCGAGATGATGCCTTTGAGCAATTATTTCCCTTTTCACTTGAGCTGCCAGCGCTAGAGGTAGAGTCAGCTAAAGAGCAGCGCCGATACACCATCCGAGAAGATCCAGTTATCCCTACCGACTCCATTGTGCCAGCAGACTTTGACTTTAATGCTGAATGGCCGCCAGCTGAATCAGTTGTGACAGCTGAGATCCGTGAAGTCTTCAAGAAAATCTGTGCAGAGATTGAGAACATAGAACGGCATCAGGCCTCATTAGATCTACGTCTGGACAATAGAGATGCCAACCTCACATCAGACTTGAGAGGAATAGTGGTACGGATCAGGGAGTGGTGTCAGCAGCAGAGTGCAATGCAATACGAACAAGTTCGATATTTCAAGGCATTGTACAATAAGATGCTTGTTTGGAGAGCTGACAATACTGATATGAAGCAGAGGATGCAGGCGTATATGGAAAGATTGCATGCCTCCCATACAACTGAAATGGAGTTCTTGGTGAATTTCATCGAAAACAAATTCTGCGTGTTGAGGAGAACATGATTACAAAGTTCAGCTTTCTCATGGCTGAAATGAAACTGGTGGCAAATGAATCAAAGGACACTCGTTCAGAATTTCGAACAACACATGCCGCAGCAGACTCCAAGCAGAACTCAGCTCTCAGCAGACTGGACTTCATGCTCGCAGGAATGTTTCCAGGGGTTCCTCTTTCCTTTGATGATGCCAAAAAGGGGGAAGAGGAATACCTGAGGAAATTGAAAGAAGAAACAGCTGGGAAGCAAAAGGAAGAAGGAGCCATTGAGAAGAAGAAGGGAAAGTAGTTGAGGGGAAAAGGTCAAAGGATTTGACCTTAATGATTGTTGAAACCCCTCAGCAAGGTCATGTCATAGCATCCATTATCAGCAAACTTCCAGTGACTTTGCCGATCCAACACTCTGCTGTGCCCATGTCAGAAAAGAGAAAAATTGTGGAAGCAGGGATGAAAGAGATTGAAAGAAAGACGGATGCCCTTGTTCAAGAAGTATTAAAAACTTACGGAGGCATTCTGGCAGGGAAGGATCTAGATGCCATTCCAGATGATGGAGACGAGCCAAGATCGGTTGAAGAATTTAAAACTCTCGAATCCGAAGGCTATTTCAAGAATATGTCGGTAGCCCAAGCCTGGGATCTGTACTGGGAGAAGGGTCTGAAGTTATGTGAAGAAGCTGATAGGCAACAGACTACGGCTGACCATTGTAAGCGAGAAGACTCCGTGACAAAGATACACCCGAGGAGGAGGAGGAAGAAGTGGTGGAGGAAGAGGTTTTCGACCTAGACCTCTACCCAAAAATATCGAATATGTAGATCCAGGTAAGAAGGGAAGGATCTACTGGACTGGGTACGATGAAGTAGCAAATCTGGAAGTGGCTAGAAAGAATGCCGATTATGTGAAAAGAATAGAAGAGGAAAACAGAAGACAAGACCAGCTATGGGAAGAAAGGAAGAGAAAAGATGCTGCTGCGAAGAGAGCTTATGAAAAGAAGAAAGAAGATGAAGATGAAAGAAAAAAAAAGGAACCGGATGATGACAGAGCTGAATATGAAAGGAGGAGGCAGCGAAGGAGATGAAGTGTTGCTGTGAACCCTTCATGTATTTTACTTTTGTAAATACATTGTTGTGTAAGTCATCTGTACTTTCAATAAATATTTTATATTTGTATCTTAGCATAGATGCTTGTAATTTGCTTAGATTTAAATATGCTCTGATACACTTTGTAAACAGCTGTATAAAGGACAAGAATGCTATGATCAATAAAATGATTGATTCTACGCATACGTTCTTTATTACTGCATTGTCTGTATGTATTTTTGATGTTTACATGTTGTTTAATGTTTTAAGTTTTGGCATCATCAAAAAGGGGGAAATTGTTGGGAAATTTATTGGTTAGATTTTGATGAATCCCATGTAAAACTTAAACAAGAAAGTTGGCACCCCATTTTCCTTGTAATTTGTATTGTAATAGATAGGGCTGGAAAAGCTGAGTCAAGTCAGCTATGCCTAGAAATACAAGAAGTCAATCAAGATCGAGAAGTGAAGACTCATTTGCAACACACAGTTTGAGTACGGCAAAGAAGAAAAGTCAAGAACTCGACTTAAGGTGTATCAGCTGTGAAACAGCTGTATGAAGAGTTAGTCATGTCAACTCAAGAAGCCAAGTCTCAAGTTGAAGTGACAAATGAGTCATTCAAAGATTGGAAGCTAACTAAAGTCACCTGGGGAATAAAAGACTATAGTCAAGTCAAGACAACTGAACGAGATCCGTTGATGAAAGTCAAGAATGTTACTCAGAATTGTAACCTGTTAAAGTTATCAGAGATAAAGTGTTAGTTCCAGTTGTGTGCAAAAGGAACAAACCAATGGAAGCATTGCACCAAGTATCAGATACGCTGCAATGCTGCAAGACATTAAATACGAGGAAATGTCAACTTCAAGGACTGCAACAAGACAAGCCAATGAACACAAGTGACTTTTGAGAATCAGCCTATCTCTTCAACAGACAGATTTTTGAAAGTTCATTGTAAAAGGCTGAGGAATCTCATTGAGAAAAGGTTACCTGAACCACGAACGAGAAAGCATTATTCAAACTGTAACCTGCAAAATATTCTCAAGATATTCAAGCAAAATCCTCAAGCCTAAATCTCGAAGGACATCAATCCAACACAAAGCTGTGAAGGAAAGATAAATTCAAATTGTTGAAGAGGAAACTTTTGAAGAATCAAAAGGGGTTTACTTTCCAAGGAGGATTGTAGGAAGGTTCAAGGTCGAACCAGTATCAAGTTATTGGAGGGCTTCGTGATCAAATCCAAGAAGCTTGAGAAAGTGAGCTGAAGTAGGAAAGGCGGACTACCCCCGTGAAGAAGTCGAGTCGGACGAGAAGCCACTGTGTGTGACCAAGGCATCTCTAGACTGAGTCCAAGGAGCAAGTCAGCTGTGTGATCAAGACTTGTCTCTAGACTAATAACCACTTTGTGAACTGATCATTACTTAGTGGATTTCTCTAGGAGTTGGAGAAGAGAGGATTAGAAGAATTACCCCATCTTCGAACCTCTATAAAAATTATTTGTGTCATTTACATTTCAGCACTTTTCTTTCTGCATACTTATTTATATCTGCTGATAAATTGCTATCTAACTGATTAATAACTAAGTGCTAAAATCAAGTGTTAAAATAAGTCTAAAACAAATCAAAGGGTGTTAAGTCTTCCGCTGAAAAACTCAACACAACCAAGTTAAGTTTCAGGTTAAACAGTTGAGTTATTCTATCAACAGCTCTATCGAGTCTGTTGAGTGGCTAACTCTGCTGAATAACCAACTTAGCTGTCCCTCAAGGACTTAGTTGTTTGTGTTAACTCTGTAATATTTTAAAAGGACTAAAATCGAAATGTTGGTAAGGTTTATTCAATCCCCCCTTCTAAACCTTACTTACACCCCTTGGGACCTACAAAAACTGCCCCTCCCTTGCCTTTTAGAGGCTTCAGTATTTTTATGTGTTTTCAGTTCATTTAACCCCTAGAGGCATTAAAATGTTTTGTTGTCATTCCAGCATTATTTCCGCCCACAGGGCGTAAAACTTTATCATTCTCGAATAATAAATAAATCACTTTCACATTTCTACTCTGATTTTGTAAATGCAGTTAATTGTCAAATATGACCGCGGTCAATGACCATTTGGGAGCTCTCCACAGCAAACCCCATCCGTCCGGCTAAGGTCCTGGATGGGAGGGGGCTCCTTACGGGGGTCCTCATAAATAACCTCCACCGGCTAAGACCCTGGAGGGAAAGACATCACTCAACTAAGACTCGAGGTGGGAAGACGCCATTCGGCTATGACCCCGATTGGGAGGGGCCTCCTCAAGGGAGTCCTAGTAATTATCCTCCTCTGGCTAAAACCCCGAAGGGAAAACCTCACCCGACTAAGACCCCAGGTGGGAAGACCCCATTCGGCTAAGACCCCAAATGGGAGGGGCATGTCCTAGTAATTTACCTCCTTCAGTTAAGACCCCGGAGGGGAAGATATCACCTGGCTAAGACCCCCGGGTGGGAAGACTTCTTCCGGCTAAGATCCCGGATGGAGGGGCCTCCTCAAGGGGGTCCTAGTAACTAACCTTATCTGGCTAAGACCCTGAGTGAGAAGACCCATTCGGCTAAGACCCTGGATGGGAGGGGCCTCCTCACAAGGGGGTCTTAGTAGATTTTTCTCCTCCGGTAGAGAAAGAAATATTACCTATGAAAGTCATGGTCAAAAGCTCTCATCTCAAGTGTCCTTGTTCTAAAGTGGTCAAAGATTCTCCAAGACAAGCCAGACACGATGCCGATTTAGCTCCGGCATTGCTTTATACCTCCACAACATTGGAGCTGGGGGGATTATGTTGGGGGGTAAATGACTGTAAGTCCAAGCGGCCACGATAATCTAGAGGGGGTGAATAGATTATCTCCATCTTTTCAATTTCGCCCTCTTTTTAGAACCGAATGCCCAAAGACAATAATAAAGGTGCGGAATGTAAACAACACACGTCGATTTAAAGAGGTTCAACCCACCTAGGGCCTAATCCTCTACCACCCCAGTATATCCGGGATGGATTTCAAAAAGAAAAAGAATTTTATTAATTACCAAAATTAATACAAACTCAACTTACAACACCTTGAAGAGCACCACACTCTTCTTCAACAACACCTTTGGAGATTACCACAATCTCTCTTTGAAGATCACCACAATCTTCCTTCAACGGCACCTTGTGAAGATTACCACAATCTTCAACCTTGAAGAATACCAAATTCTTCAACACCTCAATAAGAAGATCACCACAATCTTCTTGCACCTATCACCTAGATCATCCAAGTGTGTTCTTACCACAAGAACACTCACAAGGATATCTTGTGTTGAATGATAACCAAAAATCAAGATTACAACTCAATAATGAATATTACAATTTGAGTGCAAAGTGTAATCAAGAATAGCCTAGACCTGAAGAATGTGAAAGTGATAAGCTAGACAAAATTTACAACAAGAATAATAACAATGAAGAACAAATATTTGCTTGAAGTGTATCTTGTTGTGTTGTATCTCAATGGTTGTTTTTGTTGATCCAAAACTTCCTCTATTTATAGGAGATGATTGATCAAGCATAGGCTCCTCTTGGGGATTGAAAATCTACAGAAAAATACAATTAAAATCAAGAATATAGCTGTTAGAAATCAATCCCACATTTTAAGGAAATATGTCTGCGTCAAACGGTCATATTTTTTCTTGTCAAAGCTGATGCGGCGGCCGCGCACAGAAATAGAAGTTAAAAGCGAAACACAGGAAATTTACACAGGGCGACCGATCGACGTGTACCTCGACCGGTCGACCCGACTTCAACGGTCCCCCCTAAATGTTTTGTTGAGAAAATAATGTTACATTTCGAACCAAACTTGTAGGTACCCGGTCGACCTCACGGGCGACCGACCGACCGACGCGGACGTCGCCGAAGCGGCCGGTCGACCGCTTGTTTTTTTACTGTCTCATTTTCTGTTTCAAAAATCATCTTGTGCGGGTTGCCCTATAGGGCGACCGGTCGACCTCGAGACAGAAAAGTTGTCCAATTTTTATCGAGAATAAAACTCAAGAAATACTCCGAAAATATAGTAAAAACATTTTAAACCAATCGGAAGTATTTAGACAACATTTGGGAACCTTGTTTTGAAGTAAAAACATATAAACGTAAAATCATTAGAAGTGTTGTCCAATTTTATCTAAAGTAAAACTTGAAGAAATACTCCGGAAAATATTAAAACCATTTTAAATCATTTAGGAGTATTTGGACAACAATTAAAAACATTGTTTTGGTGTAAAAATAAAATCATCAAAATTAAGATAAAAACATGTATCAAACAATCTCCCCCTTTTTGATGATTACAAACCAAAACAATTTTTACATAAAATAGGAGAACAATTTTAGAAATGATTTTCCGGTAAAAACTTTTAACCGTTTGGAAGCAACCAAAATTTCCAAAATATAAAAGCAACCAAGTAGGGGAGTAAATATATTCAATAATAAGTACAAGCTCCCCCTATCAATAAGCACAACAAAAAATAATGTAAAAGCAATTATCCATAAGCTAAAAGCTTGGCTTTTACATTTTATTCAAGAGCTTATAAGCTCCCCCTGTCACAAAGCATCATTAGACAAGTAGATAAGTATATAAATCCATCAAGCAACAATTGGACTGAAAATAACTCACAACTTATGGCTTATGTGAGCCATATCTTATAGCTTTTATAACAAGCTTTTATTAGCTTCTTTGAGCTAATGAGCCAATTTCCTGTTTCTCCCCCTTTGGAATCATCAAAAAGAATGTTAGGATGATAAAAACATCATTCAAGTTTATCAAAGTGCGCCAACAATACGATTTATCAACCTTTGAAGAATAAAATTTAGAATCCAAGAAAAAATGGGAGAAATGTGTCTTAAGAAATCCATAAGCTCATTAGTTAGCCAAAAACATGATCTCAAAAAGATTTTAAGACTTTGAAAATAAGAGATTCATGTATGTGATGATATTTTAATTGAAGTATTAAAACGAACACTTGGCGGGCGTCAAAGATTTGAAAAAGATATATATATATAGCCCTTGTAAATGAAATCTAGCCAAGTTTTTCATACCATTATCAAAGGCATTTTTTTTAACATATATCCAACAAATAATAGGCATAAACAAAGTAAATTCTCAAGGGTTCAACCCAATTGAGATAATTTTAGCCAAAAATATCAAGGCATTACCAATGCCATTAAGCAAAGAATAAATAGCCATCAAGTGATACATGTCATGCCTCAAACAATACATATAAGACATTACAAATGTCCCAAAATAATCCATCTAAGCATAATGATTAAAGCATCTCAAATGTATCTAAGCAAAAATTAAAAAGAAGCACTTTTACCAACAAGTACTTCATACCAACATCAAACAATGCTAAATTAGAGTATTTTTACCATCAAATACTCCATTAATACCATGATCACCCACAAGTCATTATCAACTTGTAATTTTAACCCTTTCAAGAAACAAGCAAATCTCATTAGTCCAAAGGAGTTTTACAAAAAGTTCATAGAAGTACAAAGCAACATGAAAGAAAATGCTAGAATAGTAAAGGGGTGGGGACATCAATCCTCGTCCGAAGAGAAGCAAGTTCCGGGAATAAGATCTTTGATAAATTTCTTCAATTTACCGATTGACTTTTTCAAACTATAGTTTTCTTTCTTCACAACCCGGAGCTCTTTTCTAAGAGAGGCTACATCTCTAAATGTATCTCTTTCAACTTTTGCCATTCTCTCTTTGAGATTTAAATCTTCAACATCCGACTCATCTTCATCTTCTTCCTCATTTCCTTCATTCAAGTGTTCCTCCCCAATTTCTTATTCATTTCCCACATTCTCTTCTTCTTGTTCATCAACATTACCTCTTCCGATATTTTCAACCTCATTATCATTAAAGAAATCATCCCGAGGTTGTTGTTGATGTCGGTCACGTCCCCTAGCGGCTTTGGTAGGAACCCGTGGTAAATGTCGTCGCATTCTTACCATTTGTAGAATGTTGGTATTATCAAAATCATTGTGACGAATTTCGGAATTTCATTTTCCGGGTATCCCGATAAGTATAAAAGTCGGCAAATCAAATTACCCAAAGTATATTTTTTCTTGGTAAGCCTTCTAGATTCCGACAAACAATACACAAAAATTGCCCCATAATTTACTCTTTCTCCTCGAACAATCTTATAGGTGAGAAAGAGTTCGAGATTACTCGGAAGTTTTATTTCCTTTCCACAAACACAATAGGAGCAAATAATAGATATAATCCGATAATTTGGCGGCATAGCCGAGTATGTCACTTCGGGATATACTCCTAAAAAGGTTTTCACCTCATCTAGTGAGACACCAAAATGATTATCATCCCAATGTGTGCAATCCACATTAACCACTCCATCATTCGGTACATTAAAATGATTGCAAATATCGCCAATGTCCATGAAAAATGCCTACCATTAACAAATGTGTGAAGTTCCAACGGATTATCTACCGTAGCATCAACAATCCACATATTTGCATAAAAAAGTTTTATAAGCTCGTCATCATAATGCAAACACGGATTATCCCATAATGAAACCCATCCTTGAATTTCAAAATAAGCCCTAATTTCCGGAAATTCATCGTGAAATGCTAAAAATCGAACCATACGAGTGCACGCAATTTTCTTGTCATTTAACCCAAGGTTATCATAGTGTTCCTCCGCAAGTTTATTTAGAAAACGAAATCTATTAGCTCTAGAGGGAGGCTCGTAAAGGAGTGATAACTTACTAGAGTCCCAATGAATGCTCGATTTTGAAACCCCGACTCTTAATTCGACAATCTCCTCTTCCGTAAGCCGATTTTGATAATCTCCTTGTGGAATATCATCTTGTTGGGGGTTGGAGGAAGATTCTCCCCTTTGCTTCCTTCTCCTCTTTTGAGGATTTTTTCCGGTGAATTGACGGGGTGCCATGAGAACAATATGAATTTGAGTAATATAAGCTCAAGGATTGAACAATTTAAGAGATAATGAGATATTTTGAGATAATTTTGGAGAGGAGGAGAGCTAGGGTTCGTGGTTTGAAAAGGGGGAAATAAAATAGAATTGCAGTCCCCTATTTTAAAAACCCACTGTCCGCTGAAATGACCCTGTCGACCGGTCGACGGGGCTGTCGACCGGTGTGGTCGACCGGTCGACCCCCTGGTCGACCGGTACCTGTTCTGGGTACCAGTTACAGTGCAATTTTCCAAACTCCAGAATTTTCCAAAAATCGATTTTTTTACCCAAAAAGTTTTTAAAATTTTGTAAAAAGATAATTTTGGACCAAGTCCAATAAATACTGGTTTCGGGAAAACATATATTCGAGAAAATCGAGACTTAACGAGTAGTGCCCTTTTAAGAAAAATTTACAAAATCATTTAGGGGCACTTAAGGGGTTGAAATGAAATATCTTGAAAGATATGTGCATAAACATAATGTCGAGCTCTAAGATAAATACGAGTGAACATACCTCGATAGTTTAAGAATCTCTTAGACGAAGAAAAAGACGATAGCCCATGAATAGAGATATATAACCTACACAATTCTTTAAACACATTTTCCACAAGATATGATAGCACAAGTGTAGGTCAACCAATGATAGATATTACTATAAAATGCTTATGCTATAGAACACCATAAGAATATAAAACACTTAAGTCAAGAGTTTTAAAAACATCATGTAAGGTCTCCTTTTCAAAAAATTTTAGAGACATAATTAAATTTTTTTTTAAGACCTTAAAAATAAATACTTGAAAAACCATTTTCAATTAAGACACAAATAGAAGCATGCATAAAAATAAAATGCATATTTAACTAGGGAGATACGAGTTACCAATTACGCCATTTCCATGGGTTGTGCCGTTCCCATTGTTGATAATATCTTCCCCTTGAGAAGTCACTTTGTTGATGATGACTTCTTTGATTACTCCATTTCCAAGGTTTGTTTTCTTCCCATTTTTGATTATATCCTCTTCCTGAAAATTGGCTTTGTCGAAAATAGTTTCTCCTTCTTTGATCAAAAGAAACGGTCATTTGATGCCTTCTTGGCGGTATGAATTTTCTTCGATCATCATTTCGCCGGGTACCTAATAAAATATTATTTTGTGGTACCCTTAATTGTTTGGGTCCTTTAGGATTAGCTTTGAGACTTTTAGGTCTCCACAAATAATTAGAGCTATTTCTAGCCCGACAAAAATTAGCCGTATGACCCTTTTTACCATAATAAAAACAAGTAACAATTTTAGGAGTATAATGACCAACATGCATATGGACTTGATCCTTTTTCATATGATTAACAACATTAGGCTTATGATCAAGTCCGTTATCACAATTATGAATATCAACAATATTAGGCATTTTATTGGTACTCAAGTTGGATTTTAATTCATCATTTTTCATGCAATTTAATTCTTCAACAAGAGTACTATTTTCTTTCTCAAGGTTTCTCACTTTATCAAGTGTGGTGGTGTGAGCACATGATAGTGATTCATAGGAAGTAAATAAACTATCCTTATCATTCTTCAAAACAATGAATTCCTTTTTCAAATTTTTGTATTTAACAAGTAAGCCTTGGAATTCATTTTGTAGTTCATCAAAATTATTTTGCAAATCACTATAATCATTTTGAATGACAATATCATAGGAAGTAGAAGGTTTAAGACATATCTCGTTTTCTTCTTTGATGCCCATAAAACAATATTCAACTTCTTCATAGTTGGAAGTTGTAAGAGGCTTGTTCCTTAGATTTGAATTTGTATCCCTTTGAGAAGTAGATGCTTTTGTTTGACTCCTTTCATTTGCAAATACTCCATAGATGGCTTCTAATTTTTGCCATACTTCATGTGCCGATCGAATTCCTACAATATGTTCATATTCTAAATTAGTAAATGAACAATACAAAATATTGAGAGCTTTACCGTTTAAGGAGATGATTTTCTTCTCTTCATCATTGAGCTCTTTGAATCTTTTGGAGGTGTGTGGTGTGTCTATCATCGGAATGGATTCTCCATTTATGACGGTGTTCCAAATATCGAACCCGCAACTTTGTAAATAGCATTCCATTCTTTCTTTCCAAAATATAAAAATTTTGGAATCAAATAGAGGTGGCTTGGTGGTGGAGGTGCCGGATAGATAAGCTTCGTAGCCGACGATCGTTTCTCTTCACTCGCGATGTGAAACGAGCTTGCCAAAGAGTTTAGCTCTGATACCACTTGTAAGTCCAAGCGGCTACGATAATCTAGAGGGGGGTGAATAGATTATCTCCATCTTTTCAATTTCGCCCTCTTTTTATAACCGAATGCCCAAAGATAATAATAAAGGTGCGGAATGTAAACAACACACGTCGATTTAAAGAGGTTCAACCCACCTAGGGCCTAATCCTCTACCACCCCAGTATATCTGGGATGGATTTCAAAAAGAAAAAGAATTTTATTAATTACCAAAATTAATACAAACTCAACTTACAACACCTTGAAGATCACCACACTCTTCTTCAACAACACCTTTGGAGATTACCACAATCTCCCTTTGAAGATCACCACAATCTTCCTTCAACGGCACCTTGTGAAGATTACCACAATCTTCAACCTTGAAGAATACCAAATTCTTCAACACCTCAATAAGAAGATCACCACAATCTTCTTGCACCTATCACCTAGATCATCCAAGTGTGTTCTTACCACAAGAACACTCACAAGGATATCTTGTGTTGAATGATAACCAAAAATCAAGATTACAACTCAATAATGAATATTACAATTTGAGTGCAAAGTGTAATCAAGAATAGCCTAGACCTCAAGAATGTGAAAGTGATAAGCTAGGCAAAATTTACAACAAGAATAATAACAATGAAGAACAAATATTTGCTTGAAGTGTATCTTGTTGTGTTGTATCTCAATGGTTGTTTTTGTTGCTCCAAAACATCCTCTATTTATAGGAGATTATTGATCAAGCATAGGCTCCTCCTGGGGATTGAAAATCTACAGAAAAATACAATTAAAATCAAGAATATAGCTGTTAGAAATCAATCCCACATTTTAAGAAAAATATGTGTCAAACGGTCATATTTTTTTTTTCAACAGCAAAGCAGGCGACTGTCGCATTTAAATAGAAGTTAAAAGCGAAACACAGGAAATTTACACAGGGCGATCGGTCGACGTGTACCTCGACCGGTCGACCCTGACTTCAACCGGTCCCCCTAAATGTTTTGTTGAGAAAATAATGTTCTGTTCCAGAACCAAACTTGCAGGTACCGGTCGACCTCTGGGCGACCGGTCGACGCCCAGGGCGACCGGTCGACCTGCTTGTTTTTACTTCCGTCTCATTTTTTGTTTCAAAAATCATCTTCAGGTACGGGTTGCCCTATAGGGCGACCGGTCGACCTCGAGACAGAAAAGTTGTCCAATTTTATCGAGAATAAAACTCAAGAAATACTACGAAAATATAGTAAAAATATTTTAAACCAATCGGAAGTATTTAGACAACATTTAGGAACCTTGTTTTGAAGTAAAAACATATAAACGTAAAATCATTAGAATTGTTGTCCAATTTTATCTAAAGTAAAACTTGAAGAAATACTCCGAAAAATATTAAAACCATTTTAAATCATTTAGGAGTATTTGGACAACAATGAAAAACATTGTTTTGGTGTAAAAATAAAATCATCAAAATTAAGATAAAAACATGTATCATACAATGACATCTAATAATTAAATATATAATTCGATTTATATATTGATATAATATTAATTGCACAATGGGTAATTAATGGAATAATCTGGCCCAAAGGAGTCTGGGGCTGACCCATAGGCCGATTCCTCCTATACGGCACACGAGGCCCACTACTCAGGTATAAAAAAGGTCTCCCCTCTTCTTTTTTAAGTACATTAACTCATAATTACTTTGACGCATTTAATTCAGTATTTGTTTACCGTAGGTCCCAAGGGGTGTGGTGTAAGGTTTAGAAGGGGGGGTTGAATAAACCATACCAAATTTTCGATTGTAGTCCTTTTAAAAAGTTCAACAAAGTTGACTCATATCAGATGTGTCCTTGGGGGACAACTAAGTTGGCTATTCAGCTAAGTTACCCACTCAACAGACTCGATATAGCTGTTGATAGTATAACTCAGCTGCTTAAGCCAAATACTTAACTTGGCTGATTTGGTTTTTAACAGCAGAAGACTTAACACCTTTTGATTGATTTAAAGCTTGTTTTTAAACACTTGTTTTAGCACTTAGTTAATTATCAGTTGGATAGCAAATATTAATTAACAGCAGATATAAAGTAAATGCAAGAATGTAAATGCTGACAGTAAATTGACACAAGTATTTTTATAGAGGTTCAAAGATGGGGTAATTCTTCTAGTCCTCTCTTCTCCAAATCCTGGAGGAATCCACTAAGTAACAGATCAATTTACAAAGCGGTTATCAGTCTGGAGACAACCTTGATCATACAGCTGGATTCTCTTGCGACTCAGCTTCTTCACGAGGCAGCTGCCTTGCTACTTCAGCTCACTTCTCAAGTTCTTGGATTTGTTCATGAAGTCCTCCAACAAACTTAATACTTGGTTCGACCTTGAACCTTTCTACAATCCGTCAATTTGGAAAGTAGACCCCTTTTGTTTCTTCAAATGTCTTCTCTTCAACTGGTTGAAGCTATCTCTCCTTCACAGCTTGTGTTGGATCGAGTTTCATCGAGTTTTAGGCTTGAGGAATGTCTTGAATTGCTTTGAGAATATTGCAGAATAATTGCTTGAATAATGCTTGCTCTTTCTAGGTTCAGGTTATCAAGGTAACCTTTTCTCAAATGCTTCCTCAACCTTTTATAGTGCACATTTGAAATTTGCCCATTGAAGAGATAGGCTAGTTTCAAATATCACTTTGTGTCCGTTGGCTTGTCTTGTCTTGGTCTGCAGCCCTTGTGATGTTGACCTTTCCTCCTATTAAATGGCATTTCAGCTTTGCAGGTTCTGACACAAGGTGCAATATTTCCCATTGGCTCATTCCTTTTGCATAATTCTGGGCCAAACACTTTAAGACCTGGCAGCTTGACATATTACTATATCGAATAATATTCTTGACTTTATTCCAACGGATCTAAGTCAGTTGTCTTCACTTGACTACTGCCTTTACCCCAGGTGACTTGAGTAAGCTCTAATCATAGGATTGACTCAATATACACTTCAGCTGATAGACTTGGCTCTTTAAGTTGACTTGACTGACAGTTCTCACAGTTGTTCCTCAACTGATTCTCCTTCAGTCGAGTCCTTGACTTTCTTCTAAATACTCAGCTGACATACAACAGAGTCTTCATTCCAGTCCGCAGTTGTCGTCTTGTAATCTTGACTTAGCTGACTTAACTCAGCTCTTTCATTCCTATCTATTACAATACAGAATTACAAGGAAAATGGGGTGCCAACTTTCTAGTCTAAGTTTTACATGGTATCATCAAAATCTAACAAATAAATTTCCTAACAATTTCCCCCTTTTTGATGATGCCAAAACTTAAAACATATAACATAAGTAAACAGCAAAAAATACAAGCAGTGCAGTAACAAAGAATGTATGCTTTGAATAATCATTTTATTGATCATAGCTGATTAGTATGAGTTTTGCATATAATTTGGGCTTAATTGGGGATGGAATAAATTGATATGCATGCATGAACTGTGTAAAATGGGCCATATTCTTGTAAAGTGGAAAAGGTACTACGCTTTGCTAATTTTGTAGGAATTAAACGATATTTGTAGCATTTTGGTGACAAATAGGAGCATTGTGATAAAGGACCGCCAATAATAGAGCGAATATATGATGTTTGGAGTTGAATTGGGAAGAAGTTAGATGAACCGTGCAAGAAACGGAAAGGAACGAAGGAGATACATCGTTAGCAGGGGCGCACAGGCAGGGGTGCGTCTATAGCACAACCCGTGCGTCAATCCAGGAGCAGCCATGTCCTACGGCATGGCGCACGACCTAATCGTGCCTCGACGCATGGCCCGTGCGTCAACTCAGCAAAAGAAAGTTCCTACGGTCCGATGCACGGGTTGTTCGTGCGTGGGGCGCACGACCCGTGTGTCTGTGCGGGAAAGTCAGGTTTTGACGATTTTTAACTTAGGTTTTGACCCAACGGGAGTATAAATAGAGATGAGGCGGCCCCAAACAAGGAGACACGGATATTTACCATAGAAAGCAGAGAAAAGAGCAACCTTTGACCGGAGGATTCGAGAGATTGATCGCGATCGCAACCACGCGCATGAGGATTGAAGATAGATCGAGAGATCATCGACATCCCTGAGTTTTCTCATTCCATAGTATCTTTTACTTTCGATTAGTTAGACATGAAGTTGAATAATTTGTCTATGAATTGTTTATTTCCCATGTCTGGCTAAACACCTTGGGATTCCCGGGATTGGAATTAGTTTAATGGATACTTTTGTTTGATGTTTAATTGCAATTGGAGTTATTATTTTCAAACCCTATTCGAGTACTTTGTTTTATTTCTTGTTTTATCAAATGGCCATTGGTTTAACTTGTTTTGATTTATTGATTCATAATTCGAGAGATGAGTTTCAATACTAGATCTTGAGTACTTGACATTAATATTTGCATGATTGAGAGGTCTGTAAATATTAGTGAGGATTAATAATCTTTTGTGCTTTTGGGAGTTGGATATCTTATGTTGAGTAGAGATGCTAGCATAGATAATCCAATCAACGTTTTTATATACATCTCGAGAGAGAGGGTAAAATATTTTCGTGATTGTATTATATGGAAGAATAATAATAACTTTGGTTGTGATTAATCTGATAACAAGAGGGATATTAACTGAAACCATAACCCTGGAATCCATTAATCTCCTTGATCTTTCAATCAACTCTTTGTCTTTTTATGATAAATTCTTGTCTTAATTTTATAAACCAATCATCCAATTTCGATCGTCTAGATAAAAATAAGACTATTATAATCTCAATACTTGGTACACTAATTTATTAGTCTCTGTGGATTCGACATTGCTTACCCTATTCTATAAACTACACCGTACACTGCGGTGAAGCTAAAAATAAGGCGAACAAGTTTTTGGCGCCGTTGCTGGGGACTAATCAAATTTTTAGTACTAATATTGCGATAAATAGAATTATTTTTAATTTAGACATTTTTTTCTTTCTTTTTTAATTCCACTCCTACATTATTTGATTTGTTTCTTTGAGTTGGTTTAGGTAGTGCACGAACACCCCTCTGATGGAGGAAGCCAATTATTTCAATAATTGGAATTTCTACAATTACTGGAATAATTCTACTTTTACGTACTATTATCCGGAGGCAAGGCCATCCATGGTGGACGTTCTTGCTTCTATTATGAGTCAGACAAGTGCGTTTTTGATTGAAACAAGGAACCAGCTCAACAAACATGAGCTAAGCTAGACAAAATTGAGGCACAATTGGCTAACACTCTGGGCACACAAATGAAAAATCTTGGAACCCAGATTAGCCAATTAGCCACGATCGTTGGTGGACAACATCAAAAGGGCCAGTTTCCGAGCAACACTGAAGTCAACCCAAAGAAGCAATGTAATGCCATTCATATGAGGAGTGGTACAGAGTACGGGGGCCAAAGATTCTGGAAAAGCAAGAAAGTTTGGAACCACGCACAGACCGTGCATCTGTGCACGATCAGCCCGTGCGTGGTGCCATAGAAGAGCAAAAATAGGACGATACACGCATGAGCCGTGCGTGTACGCACGGGCAGCTTGTGCGTGATGCCGTGAGAAAGCTGTTCCAGAACGAGACGAGCGCGGCTCGTGCGTACGCGCACGGTCAGCCCGTGTGTGACCAGGATCAGTATATCCCGACACCAGGACCCAAATCCTTGCTTGGAAACCCCACGTATGCATTACTAGATGCAAACAATGCAAATATGGTTCTTGACCAAGACCATATCAGTTAATATATGCATTTAAAGGGGTTACGAGTTTATGCGAGTTGATATGTCGGGGAGAAGTGTAGGAGGATGCTACAGAAATCACTCATCAGGCGATCACAATGTCGGGTAGACGTTGGGGTCACTACCCACCACCACCTTCTCATTAAGTCATGTTATCTCCACACTTCTTTTTTGCATTGAAATTCTATCTTCTCTTACGTGCGATATAATTCCATTCAAGTTTGAGGGGAGAGATAGTTCATTTTGATATGAAGGGTGTGGAGAGAAATTTTTCGCATTCATATAGTTGCATGTAGAGCATTTAGGTTGCATTGCATTAGAAGCACATTTACAAATTTAGCGCGTTTATTGCTTTTGTAGTTTTTTTTAGGGAGTGAGTAAACTGTTTTTGTGATGTGTGTTGCGCCTTGGGAGTTTATTTGAAATTTTTTGTGTTGTTTTGAATTGGGTGTTGAGTGCGAATTGATCATGATGATAATAGATGATATGGAGCATGTGGATATTGAGAACATGGATGTTATGCTTTGAGTTATGACTTTGCAAGCCTGTGAGCTTTGAGCCTTTACTGCTTTCATATTATGCAGTCTTGTTTGTTGATTATGTGTGTCATTCATGTTGATTTGAATTCTAGAACTTGCTCTGGTATCTCTGTCAAAGCCACATGTTGTATGCGATTTATGAAAATGATTTAAGGCCATTTTTGTTAAGCCTTTCAAGCCTTTTGCCTAGGGATGGCAATGGGTAGGATTCGGGTAGGATTCTACATCCTCCATCCCCATACCCATTTATTATATTCATACCCATACCCATACCCATACCCATACCCATCGGGTATTCAGTTTTCTTACCCATCCCCATACCCATCGGAGGATCGGGTATTCATACCCTACCCATACCCTCTTACCACTTACAATTGTATTTTTTTCAAATTTTAGCTATTTCTTTTTTTAAAGAGAAATTTGAGTTATTTAAATAAAAATATAGATATTTACTAAATTCTAAAGGAAACAATAAGGAAAAAAGAATACAGATAAGAATTAGCGAACTATATATTATAAAAATATAGCAAAATATTAAAAAGGATTAAACAAAAGTGTTAGTGGGTTAGTACATTTTGGTTGAGACTTGGGAAAAAATCATTTTCTTTAAATATAAATAAATAGAGTTGTATAAATAAAAAAATATATGTAAAATATTATAAATATATATATATGTAGATATATTATATATATATAATATTATTATTTAATCGGGTATCGGGTAGGGCATGGGCAGGATGTACCTAGACCCACCTCCATACCCATACCCGAAAATACCCATACCCACGTACCCATTTATTTAATCGGGTACAAAACTACCCTCCATACCCTCCTCCGTTAGGGTAGGGTATCGGATCCTCCGTCGGGTTCGGAGGAAATTGCCATCCCTACTTTTGCCTACTTAATGACATTGAATTCCCTAGTTAGCCAACTTGAGCATGTTGCCTAATTTTTGATAGCCACATTTCAAGCCTTAACTTGATATATTTGTAACCCTATACTTGAGCGTATAGCACTGAGTAAGGGGGTTGAATAAGGTTGAATGGGATGATGTCAAGAATTTAGATAATTGTGATAGTGTTGGTTGATGGGAATAAAAGAAGAAAGAAAAGGAGGAAAAGAAAGGATGAATACTCATGAAGGAGTCATAAAAAAAAGTGAAAAAGCAATCGACTTTATAAATGAGTTTGCTTTGAATGAACTTGTAGGCTAGTATTTGTGATGTGACGCGAAAGAAAGAAAAAAAAAGGGAGAAAAAAATACGAAAAGTTGATAAGAACGAGAGGTGATTGGGGTAGCATATTGGGTTTACATGAGAATAATTGAATGAAAGATGTGCGTACCAGTCTATACGCTCGAGTTTGAGTCGCTTTATCCATATTTCCCTACCCTAACCAAAGAGCCTTCATTACAACCAAAAGAAAAAGTCCTTTTTGATTTATGAATTGTATACATTCTAGTGGCGGAGATGTGAGACGATTTGCAAGCTTATGTAATTCTTTAATATTGATATGATTTGAGCGAAAACACGTCCCTTATACACTTGAGAGGAGAGCATACACTTGATCGGTGAGAGTCGTTATTCGAAGCATTTCCCATGGTTTTAATTGACATGTGTTCTATATTGGATGTTTGAATCTTGGTTGATTCATTGCTTGATATCTATGATGAGCAGTATGGATTTTGATGTGTTGTTCTTGATTTCTTTTCATTCCTCCCATTTGTGTTTTGTCTTGTTTATAAAGCGTTGACCGGGACTGTCAACAGTTTAATTTTAGGGGTTTGATTAGTATGAGTTTTGCATGTAATTTGGGCTTAATTGTGGATGGAATAAGTTGATATGCATGCATTAATTGTGTAAATGGGCCATATTCTTGTAAAGTGAAAAAGGTATTACGCTTTGCTAGTTTTGTAAGAATTAAACGATATTTGTAGCATTTTGGTGACAAATCGGAGCATTGCGATAAAGGACCGCCAATAATAGAACGAATATAAGATGTTTGAAGTTGAATCAGGAAGAAGTCAGATGAACCATGCAAGAAACAGAAAGGAACGAAGGAGATACGCTGTTAGCAGGGGCGCACGGGCAGGGCGTGTGTCTATAGCACGACCCGTGCATCAATCCAGGAGCAGCCAAGTCCTACGGCATGGCGCACGACCTGGTCGTGCCCGTTCATCAACTCAGCGAAAGAAAGTTCCTACGGCCTGATGCACGGGCTAGTCGTGCGTGGGGCGCACGGCTCGTGCCTCTGTGCAGGAAAGTCAGGTGTTTACGATTTTTAACTTAGGTTTTGACCCAACGAGAGTATAAATAGAGACGAGGCGGCCCCAAACAAGGAGACATGGATATTTGCCCTAGAAAGTAGAGAAAAGAGCAACCCTCGACCGGAGGATTCGAGAGATTGATCGAGGTCGCAACCACACGCTTGAGGACTGAAGATAGATCGAGAGATCAACGACATCCCTGAGTTTTCTCATTCTATAGTATCTTTTACTTTCGATTAGTTAGACATGAAGTTGAATAATTTGTCTATGAATTGTTTATTTCCCATGTCTGGCTAAACACCTTGTGATTCCCGGGTTTGGGATTAGGTTGATGGATACTTTTGTTTGATGTTTAATTGCAATTGAAGTTATTATTTCAAACCCTATTCGAGTACTTTGTTTTATTTCTTGTTTTATCAAATGGCCATTGGTTTAACTTGTTTTGATGTATTGATTCATAATTCGAGAGATGAGTTTCAATACTAGATCTTGAGTACTTGACATTAATATTTGCATGATTGAGAAGTCTGTAAATATTAGTGAGGATTAATAATCTTTTGTGCTTTTGGGAGTTGGATATCTTATATTGAGTAGAGATGATAGCATAGATAATCCAATCAACGTTTTTATATACATCTCGAGAGAGAGCGTAAAATATTTTCGTGATTTTCTTATAGGGAATAATAATAATAACTTTGGTTGTGATTAATTAGATAACAAGAGGGATATTAACTGAAACCATAACCCTGGAATCCATTCATCTCCTCGATCTTTCAATCAACTCTTACTTTGTCTTTTTATGATAAATTCTTGTCTTAGTTTTATAAACCAATCATCCAATTTCGATCGTCTAGATAAAAATAAGAACTATTATAATCTCAATACTTGGTACACTAATTTATTAGTCTGTGTAGATTCGACCTTGCTTACCCTATTCTATAAACTATATCGTACACTTGCGGTGAAGCTAAAAATAAGGCAAACAATAGCATTCTTGTCCTTTACAAAGCTGTTTACAATAAGTATCAAAGCTTTATACAAGTATGACAATACTACGTATATATAAGCTAAGATACATAGAGAATGAACATTACAGGGAAATTCACAGATCTTATTACAGAAGACTTACAACTATGTATTTACAATAATGTAAAGTACATGAAGGGGTTCGCATCACACTTCAACGCCTTTGCTTCTTCCTTCTTCTCTCTTCATCTTCAGCCCTATTCTTGTCATCCTCTGTTCTTCTCCTCTTCCTTTCTTTTTCCTTTCGCTTCTTCTTCTCATAAGCTTGCTTAGCAGCAGTGTCATCCCTTCGCTACCTCTCAAGCCATTCGCGATTAGATCTCTCATTTTCAGCTTCTTGCCTTCTAACATCTTCAACGTTCTTGCGCGCAACCTCAAGGTTAGCAAGGTGATCATATCCAACCCAATATATAAGACCCTTCTTCTCTGGATCTACATATGCCACATCTTTTGTTTTTGGCCGTGGTTGAGAGCCTCTCCCACTGCCACCATGTCTTTCCCTTCCTGACTCAACTCCTTTTCCTCATGGAGTATACTGTATTGGAGCCTTTGACTTTCCAGCCGAGTGACTGCTAGAAGTCTGCTGCTTATCAGCTGATTGACACAAATCCAATCCCTTCTCCCAATACAAGTCCCAGGCTTGTGGCAGAGTCATCCCTTGAAAGTAACCTTCTAATTCTAGAGTTTGGAATTCCTCTAGTGATCTAGGCTCAGATCCATCATCAGGCATGGCAATGTCTCTTGGGGTTCGATCACAGCATAGTCCTTTCCGGATAGAGGACCACCATATTGCTTTATAATCTCCTGAACGCGAGCTGACTGCTTCTCAGCTACTTCATCGAATGCAGCTTCAATGGCCTTCCTTTTATCTTTCATGGCCAACTCAGCTTTCTCAATGGGTAGGTTCTGGTGTAGCTTGCTGAGAATGGAAGATGTGACTTCACCTAGCTGTGGGGTTTCAGCATACATCAATTTGAAAGGAAGATTTTTCGAACTTCCTTCCCCCTCAACTTTGTCACCTCCTTTCTTCGCCTTTTCCTTCAATCCCTTTAGGGCCTCATCTTCCCCCTTTTTGGCATCATCACCAAATGAAAGGGTTAGCTGAGGGAATAAACCACTCAGGAGGAAATCCAGTCGGCTGATGGTAGAATCCTGCTTTGAGTCTGCTGCAGAGTGAGCTTTTCGGAACTCGGACCGAGTAGTCTTCGACTCAGCTGTCACCAATTTCATCTCTGCCATTAGAAGACTGAACTTTTCATTCATGCTATTCTATAGGCGAGTAATTTTGGTCTGGTGATAGTGCTTAAGCAGATCCATATCTGACTTGTGGGTGGTTTCCATCCTGACCATGTATTCCTTCTCTTCTGATACATCGAGGTGTCCGCACTCCATAGTAACATCTTCGCAAATAAGGCCTTGACGTGGCGGACCTGCTCAGATCACATGGTTGTCTGTTGTGCAGCCCATTCCCTTATACGAACAACGATCCCTCTCAAATCAACTGTGAGAGTTGCATCCCGATTGTCCTGTCAAATCTCTTCACAGATAGTCTTGAAGGCTTTACGAAACTCAGCTGTTGAGGCTGACTTAACTGCTGGCCACTCTGCATCGAAATCAAAGTACATTGGCACAATCGTATCTGTGGGAATGACGGTCTGGCAGATTCAGCTCCCAAATCTGGCAATTTGACTGTGAAGGGAAACATGTCCTCAAAAACATCATCACGAACAAATGGAATCTCTGAGTCTGCTTGCTGGGGAGCCTTCCCTTGTTCTTGATGCAGAGTACCAGCTCTCTGTGCCTCAGCTGCGGCAGCATCATCGGTAGATGTCACAACTGTGAGAGCCTGCGACAGAGCTGTTGAAGTTGTTAATCTGCGCGATTGTGGAAGCTCTTGATTGACTGACCATTCAGTGGAGCAATTGTGATGTTTGCTCGGTGGATCGAGCCTCATTTGTCTTAAGCCTTTCTTCTTCGGTCTCAGTAGGTTTGTCCTGTTGAGTTACCTGGTCCTCAGCTATATCATCAGTGTCATCGAAAGATGATGCGGCCTTTGGAGATGGCTCATCATCAAAATTGAATCTCATTGGAGATGTCTTCTCACTAACATTACTTCGAGATTTAAGAACATCCTCAGCCTTTTCCATCGAAGAATCTTCAGGACGGGCGGACTCGGTTCCATCCTCGAATCCCAAAAATGATGTATCGATATTCTCTTGGGAATCATGAAGGGCGTTGATCTCCTCTTCTGCAGCAGCTCCATCTATTTGAGGAATGTTTTGTTCACCTTTCTCCTTACCTAGGGAAGTCTCAACCTCCCTTCGGCCTTCACTACCCCGAGCAGTCTCAACTGTTGTGGGGCCTTCAACAATCCCTTCGACAGACTCAGTTGTCTTAGGGTCATCGACGGTGGCATCCTTCGGAGTCTCAACTCCTTGGATTGCACTTTCAGGGCCCAGAGTCTCAACTCCCAAGGCCTCTCCATCCTTTGCCTTAGTTGCAGCAATAGCTTCATCGGCCTGCATAGCAGTTGACATTTCAGCTGAGACAGACACAACTGTCCGAGTGTCGTTAATGTCATTCTGCTGCTCAATGATATTCTCTTCTTCATCTCCTAACTACTTTGTTTGGTTTCCCACAGCATTCTCCGACCCTGCTGTGGTGGAGAGAGTTTCCCCCTCAGGGCGCACCAGCTGAGTGAATGATGATGGGGTCACTCTTCTCTTGAGACACGGTTGTTGTTTCCTTTGCGTATTCAGCCATATGGGTAGGCGTCTCAATACCTTCTTCAGGGTTAGGCTTGGCTTAGGTGCCCAAATTCCCAGCTTCATCGCCATTCCCTTGGAGCCATCTTCAGACGGCACGAGGGACGTGGTCTCAGCAATAACAGAAGCGATCTTCTGTGCCACTCCCAATGGATCAGTCCGAGGAGAGATATTTGAGGACTCTCCTGGACCTTCTTGAAGGTTCAGCTCGTGCATGGCTCTTGATTCTCTGATAGCCTACTGCATCTCGGACTTCTCAACTGCAGCAATTGGATTCATCTCATCATCATCGCTATCAGTGGACTCATGGAGATGCTCTGTCCCTGTTTGCAAACACATGTTGGATTTTTCCAAGGCTCTGGCTTGCTCCTCAGCTTTCTCCTTCTCTTCATCCTTGATGAGTCGAAGGGTTTCCATGCAGCTTTCATTTAGAGCAAATTGAACAGTTGCTTGTCCAAGGAATCTAAGAAGCTCTTCCTCCACCTCAATGAACTCAGGACAAGCAAACTGTTGCCTTGAATAGTCCAGCTTCCATGCCCTCTATTCCCTCAATCTGCGCTGAATGTCTGGGTAGACTAGAGAGTACATTAGAAGATCATCATCATATTCTTCTTATCTTGTCTCCTGAATGGTGGTTAAAGGGGCTTGCTGTTAAGTTGGTCTTATACCAACGTATTGAGTAGTCTAGATTAGGAGTTTGCGTTGTTTTTGGGTATTTTTAGTGTCGTTTGAGTCGAATTCATGTAATTTGTTGTCGTTCAAGAGTCGGGACTGGTCTTGGTAGCCGCAATTGGTTAAAGACAATGAAGAACGTGCTTGGAAGGTGAAAATCACATTTTAGAAGTGAAAAGCGGAAATATATTGCTCAAAGCAGTGGCGCCGCGGCGCCTGCCGCAGCGCGGGGGGCTAAAAGTGGTACAGTGGCGCAAGGCGCCCAAGTAAAGGGCTGCAGCACGCGACGATCGTTAGCAGCGTGCAACAGAGGACATTCGGAAAGCGGCCGCAGCGCCCGGGGAGAGCAATGTTTAGGTCGCGAGCCGGCGCGGTAGCCGGCGGAAGCGATTCGCGGAAGACGCGTCATGTAGCACAGCAGCAGGGGACGATCTCCAGGCACGTAGCAGCGCGCGAGGATGGGAGCCGCAGCGCGCGATACAGGCTGAAGCTGAGTTGTGCTATTTTTTGGCCTTTTTGATGGATTTTGAGGGTTTTAAGCCTATAAACACAAGAAGTCACGGAAAAGCAAGAGGCCAGACATTATTTTGAGCACAACGCAAGGCAAGAGGCACGGAGCTAGGGTTCGGGACGACAATTGAAGGCACTTCTCATCTAGACACAGAGAGAATTATTTCTCTTTTCTTCTCAATTCTTTATTTACTTTTTTTTGTCAATTCTTGAGATGTATAATTACTTCTTTATGAGTTTTTGTACAGTCATTATGAGCTAAACATATTTTTCTATGGGAGTGATGTAACTTACGTTTGAACCTATGTTTTGATTTCCAGTTTATGAAATTCGCATGTTAATTAATCTATTAATGCTATTTGATTTTGATTGCATCTGAATTATCTGATCAATAGTTTAGATTGTTTGGCGTGTTTGATTTGAAACTCGAGAGAGGTAATTGAATGCCTGACCATAGAATAGCACAACTTAGGGTTTCATAGAATCGAGAGGTTTATGAATCTTTTGAAGCTTATGATAGAATATTCATCGAGCGTATTAGGGTTCAATTTATGATTTTTATAGAGATATCGAAATCAGAATTGGAACCTAGAATCACTTAGCACTCGAGAGAGCAAGTGATAAATAGAGGAATATTGGCTTGTAGATTAATAACTTGTGATTAATAAACTGGATTGAGAACATAGGGGATAACTAGGTGAAATCAACACTCTAAGTGTTTGATTAATTGTCTGAACCAATTGTTAGTTTAATTTTAGTTTTATATTTAGTTTAATAGGCATCCATCTCTTTTCAATTTCTAGATAGAATTAAGCTATTTTAATTATAGTACTTAGTATAAAATTTGATAACAATCCATGTGAAGACGATAACCCTACTTTCAAAACTATACTAAAACTTGACGTCGTACGCTGGCGGTAAGAATTTCTCGATCACTTGCTCCTCCTCAGACTCAAATGCATATGTCTGAGGGGGTAAGACGACCTGTTCTTCCACAGGCTTGGTTGTCTCAGCTGTTTATTTCTCCACAGCTGTCTCCCGCACAACTGGGTCTTCTACGCTCTGCTGATCAGCATCATCAGTCTTCTCGGGCACATTTACTATCTCTGGAGATTGCTTCTCTTGAGCATCAGTAGTCTCTTCTTTCATCTCCGGCTGAGTGTCGGCCTCGACTGTCTTCTCTGATCCATACTTCTTAAATAACCTCCTTCTCATAGTGGCAACCAACGGAATCTCTGGCTCCACTCTAGTAGGCTCAGCTCAATTGCCTTCCTTGACTTGGCAGTGCGCTTTTTCTTCACGACTGCTGAGGAAATTCAGGGTTCCTCCTCAGTTTTGGCTGCGGGGGCAGGGGTTTGGGCAGGTGCATCGTCTGCGTGGGCAGGAGCTTTCGGTTTTGCTGCTGGGACAGGTGCCTTCTTTGACTTGGCTGCTGGGGCAGGGGCAGGATTCGATGTAGCAGCTCTCTTCTTAGAGATAGGCTTTGGTGAGAGACATGGGGAGGTCTCAGCTGTGTCTTCAGTAGGGTCAGCTGATTTCCCCTCACTTGTATCCGCCTTTCTTGCATGGGCCTTCTTCTGCGCACCAGAGAGGTTCGACTTGAACATCCTCTTGTTCACATGGAACGGCTTTCCATGGCGCAATGCCATCACATTCACTTCCATCAAATGGCCAATAACTAGGCCATAACCCAGCGAACATCCAAAGGTCCCATCCTCCTTGTAGGACCGATTGATCACATTCTGGCAGACTCAACTGAAGACGAATTCTACCCAGTTCACCTTCTTCTCTTGCATTATTGCATCCATCACAATTAGCTTAGTCTTGGAGAGCTGATTGAAACTCCCAAATTTCATATGCACGCACTTGGACACGATGTCCATCAGTTTATGGTAGTCTTCCTTCAAAAAATCCTTCTTGGCTGTATACACAGCCTTCGCGGCATACTCCGGCTTTGCAACTTCCTTCCAAGCTGCAGCCAGGTTGACATCCTTCTCAGCCCCTTCAACCCTTTCAGAGGGTAGGAAACAGTTCTCAGCAAGGTCCTTTCCAGTGATTTTAATGGCCTTTCTATGGACGGATGAACGGATTTCATCATCGTGCACCTCAACATTCACTTAGAACATAACCACTTCTTCTAGATAAGTGTGCGTGAGTGCATCGATAAAAAGTCCTTCAGGCCGGAATTTTCCATCTTTTCAGCTATCTTCTTCACAAGGGCACCATCAACGCCCTGCTTGACCATACCAGCAAAGTCCACGGACGATCCATAGTGGATCTTCTCGGATAACAACGTGAAATCATGTTTTGCAGCCATTTCTCGAACTTTTAACCGATTGAAAATGCGAAAAAATAAACTTGAATAACTAGGGTTTCGAACTTGGTTTCAGAGAAAAAAATTTCTTTATTGCTGAAGACGAGTAAGTTTGCTTGAGGAGAGAGAAAATGAAATTTTCGTATATATTGGACACAAAAGGACGTTTTTTGGAATTTGAAAATTTTGATCAAAATCAACGGTTGAGATGAAGCCTTCAAAACCGCATTAAATTCCCCACATTAAATGCATCATCATTTATATCCAACCATATGGTTTATTGTGCAGCTTTTGTGCTGACAATCATAATTACGCTGACATCATCCTTAAAAATATTCTCGCTCAATTACAACGACTGCGTTTTTCTCACTTAGCTCATAAATGATTCAACTTATATCCAAAGTGAATCAATTCTGCTTCTCTCTTATCATGATGTAACTCAGCTATCAGCTAACTTGATAAAGCTGACTTCTCGACTAGGCTGTTTCACTTGCTGAAATGTGAAACTTGCTTATTTTCCATTCTCTCTTTTTCTTTATCTGCTTATTGAGTCTTCTGAGTAACCTAACTCAGCTCAATTAACCCTAACTCATGCTTGAGCTCTTCAAACCTTGATTCACATAATGGCTTTGTGAATATATCAGCTAACTGCTTATCAGTTGAGGTGTATTCCAAGATGATGTTTTTCTTTTCAACATGATCTCTTATAAAATGATATTTGACATCAATATGCTTTGTTCTTGAATGCAACATTGGATTCTGAGTGATTGCGATAACACTAGTGTTATCACACATAATTGGAATCTCTTTTTCTTCAATATCATAATCTCTCAGCTGTTGTCTCATCTATAAGACTTGGGCACAACAGCTGCCCGCAACTATGTACTCTGCTTTATCTGTGGGTGTAGCTATTGAACCAAGAAACCAATCTATTTCCAAGCATTTGACATGTACCTGAAGTACTCTTCTGTCAACTCTACATCCAACATAATATGAGTCTGCGTATCCTACAGCTTGAATCCACCTTCCTGGCATCCCTTCAAATACCTTAGGATTCTCTTAGCTGCAGTCATGTGGCTCTCTTTTGGTGCAGATTGAAATCGAGCACATACACTCTGTAAAGGTGATGTCTGGCTTGCTTGTTGTTAGATAGAGCAATGATCCAATAAGAGCTCTATATCTGGTTTGATCAACAACTTTGTCATCTGCATCCATGTCCATCTTGACTGATGTATTCATAGTAATCTTCACAGAAGACTTTTCTTCCATACCAAATTTCTTCATTAAATCTCTGGTATACTTGGTTTGGCTTATGAAGGTTCCATCCTTCAATTTCTTGACTTTAAGTTCTAGGAAGAAAGTCAGCTCTCCCATCATGCTCATCTCAAATTTGCCCTGCATGAGGTTTGAGAACTTATCACACAACTCTTTATTTGTGGATCCAAAAATGATGTCATCCATATATATTTGAACAAGCAGTACATTCTCTCCATATTGAATCCTGAAGAGTGTTCTATCAACCCTGCCTTTGGTGAATCCATTGTCAGTTAGAAATTGAGACAACGTATCATACCATGCTCTTGGTGCTTTTTCAATCCATACAATGCTTTCTTGAGCTTGTAGACTTTATCTCCAATAGTTTTCTGCTCAAAACCTGGACGTTGTTCAACATAGACTTCTTCTTCTAACAGTCCATTTAGAAATGCACTCTTTACATCCATTTGTTATATAGTGAAGTTCTTGTGTGCAGCATAAGCAAGAAACATCCTTATTGCTTCCAATCTGGCAACAGGAGCAAAGGTTTCATCAAAATCTATACCTTCTTATTGGCAATACCCTTTGGCTACCAATCTTGCTTTGTTTCTTACTACAGATCCTTCCTCATTCATCTTGTTTTTCAAAACCCACTTAGTACCAATAACATTTTGGTGTGTTGGCCTTTGAACTAATTCCCATACTTTGTTCCTTTCAAACTGATTCAGCTCTTCTTGCATGGCCTGAATCTAATGTGTGTCTTCCTATGCTTGAGACACATCTTTAGGCTCTATTTGAGAAATAAAACAAGTGAACATTGCTTCATGTTGTGCTCTGGATCTGGTTCTTATGACATCTCTAACATCTCCAATAACTAACTCAGGTGGATGGTCTCTCAGCCATCTCACATCAGGTTGGAGTAAGTCTGCTGGATTCAGCCATCTCGCGGCTAAGTTGTCTTGAACAACTCTTTCATCTTCATTCAGCTGTAGACCTTCCAGTTGTCTTTGAGATTCAGCTATCTCATCATTATCAGGGTTGAGTGCTCTCACTTCAGCTTCAACATAAGGACTTTTCTGCATAGTTGGCTGATACAGCTTGACAGCTAACTCATCAATGTATTCTTCATTCACATTAGGTTCATCAAAAACCACATGGATAGACTCTTCTGTGACTATAGTCCTTTTTTTCAGCACTCTATAGGCTTTAGTCTCATCTGAGTATCCCAAAAAGATACCTTCATCAGCTTTAGCACCAAAAGCCTTCAGATTATCCTTGTCATTATTATGGACGAAGCATTTACATCCAAATATCTTGAAGTATCCAACATTTAGCTTTCTCCCTGTCCAAATCTCATAGGGAGTCTTGGTCAATTGTCTGTTAATCATGCATCTATTTTGAGTGTAACATGATGTATATATGGCTTCAGCCCAAAATCTCTTAGGCAATCCAGCTTCAGCTAACATGGTCCTTGCAGCTTCCTTGAGAGTTATGTTCCTTCTTTCAGCTACTCCATTCTGTTGTGGAGTTCTTGCTGCTGATAACTCATGAGCAATACCATTTTTAACACAATACTAAGTTATTATCCCATTGACAAACTCAGTTCCTCTGTCAGATCTTATCTTTATAATGGTTTGACTCTTCTCATTTTGAACTCTTCTCATCAGCTGAGGTAACTTCTGCAGTGTTTCCTTCTTTTTACACATGAAAATTATCCATCTATATTTAGAATAATCATCCACCACCACTAAGGTATATTTCTTTCCACTGATGCTAGCTGGCTCAACTGGACAAAATAAATCCATATGCAATAGATGTAATATCCTTGTTGAAGAAGGACTTGGCTTATCCTTGAATGATGATTTGATTTGCTTTCCTATTTGGCATGCATCACATATACTTTCTTTCTTGTACACTGAGTTTGGCAATCCTTCTACAAGATGACTTCTTGCGAGCTTGTTGATTGTCTTGAAATTCAGGTGACTTAGCTTCTTGTGCCACATCCAACTTGATTCGGCTGTACTCTTTGCTAGCAGACATGTGCTTGGTGTGGCAGTAGACCAATCTACCACATACATATTCTTTTGCCTTGTACCTTGAAGCACTATTTCATTGGATTCAGTATCTTTGATCTAGCATACTCCCATGTTGAATCCTACGTTGTAGCCCTTGTCACAAAGTTGGCTGATACATTGTAGCACTATTTCCAATCCATTTTTCTTGATGGATCATGTGCCTTTGATCTCCCCTGGAGCTTCATTTCCTCCAAATATGACTTTTGCACCTTTAATCTCCTTCAAACTTGACAGATTTTTCTTGTTTTCTGTCATATGTCTGGAACAACCACTATCCATATACCAGGTTCCTTGGCACTCAGTTGTTCCTTGAACCTCATCTTCTTGATCTTGTTCTTTGGCCATAAGGCAGATCATAGCCTCTTCCTCAGAATCACTTGAGTAGTCTGCTTCACTACTATCTGAGTCTGCTGCCTCTTTGCACTTGGCTAGCTCAACAGTCTCAGCAGCCAACAAGGCTTTCTTCTTTTTTTCTTCTTTCCTCAAGACTTTTTTTCTTCTTCATCGTGTACTTGTTGGTGGTGGATAGGAGCGATCAAAGCAAAATGTCCTGGTTTGTCGCAATTCCAACACGGGTTCTCGGCTCTTTGATGCATTCATCTGTTCTTTGATTATCAGCTCTCTGATAATCAGCTCTTTGATGCTCAGCTCTCTTGGGTGGCCTGTCTTCCCTTACCTTGGAAGGTGTTAAATGTCTTCTGGAGGTTTCACCCTTGTTCCTTTTATAGTTCTTTTCACCATGAGGGCAATCTCCTCCTGGTCAATGATCTCCTTTGGCTCAGCTCTTTTCCCATCACTGGCCAACAATACAGTTGTCTTAGGTACATCTATTTCCTCCTGCTATTTTCTTCTCAGCTCAAACTCATAAGCTTTGAGGTCTGAGAATAGCTCATTGTTAGATGCTCTTGAGAGGTCCATTGAATGTCTCAGGGCCATGACCTTCATTTCCCATTCAGCTGGGAGGGCTCGTAGAATCTTCATACGTATCTCCTTCTGTGTATATTCTTTCCCAAGAGTTGAAAGCTCATTTGTTATCTCAATAAATCTGGCATTCAGTTGATCCAGAGTTTCACCTACAAGCATTTTAAAATTTCAAATTTTTGAACAACAACAGTTAATTTGTTCTCTTTAATTTGTTCTGATCCTTCACAAATTAAGGTCAGCTTTTCCTAAATTTCTTTTGCAGATTTGCAAGATTTGACTTTGTTGAACATGGATTTGTCCAATGTTTTGTAGGTATATCCTTGGCCACATTGTCCAGGTTATATCTCTTTCTATCTTCATTTGTCCATTCAGTGCGTAGTTTTTCAACCATGACTGGTCTAGCTTCTGCAGCAGCTTCTTCCCCTCAGCTGCAGCTGCTCTTCTTACAGTCGTATTGACTTTGATAGAGTTGTTGACAGTATAACTCGGCTGCTTAAGCCAAATACTTAGCTTGGCTTATTTGGTTTTTAACAACAGAAGACTTAACACCCTTTGATTGGTTTAAAGCTTGTTTTTAAACACTTGTTTTAGCACTTAGTTAATTATCAATTGGATAAAAAAACTAACTAACAGTAGATATAAAGTAAATGCAATAATGTAAATGTTGAAAGTAAATTGACACGAGTATTTTTTATAGAGGTTCGAAGATGGGGTAATTCTTCTAGTCCTCTCTTCTCCAACTCTTGGAGGAATCCAATAAGTAACAAATCAGTTTATAAAGCGGTTATCAGTCTGGAGACAGCCTTGATCACACAGCTGGCTTCTCTTGTGACTCAGCTTCTTCACGAGGTAGATGCCTTGCTACTTCAGCTTACTTCTCATGTTCTTGGATTTGATCATGAAGCCCTCCAACAAACTTCATACTTGGTTTGACCTTGAACCTTTCTACAATGATTCAACTAGGAAAGTAGACCCCTTTTGTTTCTTCAAATGTTTCCTCTTGAACTGGTTGAAGCTATCTCTCCTTCACATCTTGTATTGGATCGAGTTTCTTTGAGTTATAGGCTTGACGAATGTCTTGAATTGCTTTGAGAATATTGCAGAATAATTGCTTGAATAATGCTTGCTCTTTCTAGGTTCAGGTTATCAAGGTAACCTTTTCTCAAATGCTTCCTCAGCCTTTTATAGTGCACATTTAAAATTTGCCCGTTGAAGAGATAGGCTAGTTTCAAATATCACTTTGTGTTCGTTGGCTTGTCTTGTCTTGGTCTGTAGCCCTTGTGATGTTGATATTTCCTCGTATTAAATGGCATTTCAGCTTTGCAGGTTCTGACACAAGGTGTAGTGTTTCCCATTGGCTCATTCCTTTTGCATAATTCTGGGCCAAACAATTTAAGACCTGGCAGCTTGACATATTACTATATCGAGTAATATTCTTGAATTTATTCCAACGGATCTAAGTCAGTTGTCTTCACTTGACTGCTGGCTTTTGCCCCAGGTGACTTGAGTCAGCTCTAATATTAGGATTGACTCAATTATTACTTCAACTGATAGACTTGGCTCTTTGAGTTGACTTGACTGACACTTCTCACAGCTGTTCCTCAGCTGACTCTCCTTCAGTCGAGTCCTTGACATCCTTCTAGGCCATACTCAGGTGACACACAATGAGTCTTCATTCGATCCCTTGATTGTCTTCTTGTAATCTTGACTTAGCTGACTTAACTCAACTCTTCCAGTCATATCTATCACAATACAGATTTACAAGGAAAATGGGGTGCCAACTTCCTAGTCTAAGTTTTACAAGGTATCATCAAAATCTAACAAATAAATTTCCTAACACTTACTGTATTATTCTCTCTCGATCACTGTATTGATTTGAGCGTCGGAGGGGCCTCCCTGGGACAACCCTGGGGCCCTCTAACATTTTCGTGCATGCAAGCAAGTTCCCATCTTAAGAACTTCTAGTTCCCGAAGAAGAAGCTTGAAGATTTCCCCCTTGAGAAGAAGAAATTTGTCAGAAACCTTAGCTTTAAAGTGATCTACCGTAAAAAGCAGCATCAAATATTATAAACAAAAGATTACGCCATAAAAACAAAAGTGTCAATATCAAGTATCAACTGTATAGCCATCGAGACCTGAATTAGATTATGTACTTTCTATGGCATTATCATTGCATTATGCTTTAGGAATTCAACAAACTAATAATTAATAATGAACAAGTACCTAGATTCACTAAAAAAGTCTTAAGATCATTAAATTGGATTCCTGCAAATTCTGAAAATAGATTATGTTCTTAAAAAAAAGTTGATTATGGAGGTTAAGATAAGAAGACAAAAATTGAGGGTGTAAATTGAGAGTAGGGCCAAATATGCCTAATTCCTTTCGAGCCATATGAGTAGGGCCAAATATGTTCTTCATAATGTAGTTGAATTTGCATCAGGCCATATGAGTAGGGCCAAATATGCCTAATTCCTTTCGAGCCTATGAAATTGCAGCTCAGTCCGGCCTTATCTTCGTGTCGGGCTAGTTTTGTCGGCTTTAAGTTCCACATATAAAACAAGTGGCAAGAAATATGTTGCCACCCGGTAGGTAAAATCGGTGGGAACTAGTTGACACATAATGACTCAATTCACCTATTGTTCAATAAAAATGTTCCGAAAAGAAAATCAAGAGTAATATAAATATAAACATTTTCTAAAATCTAACAACAGTAAGAAACAGAACAAAATAAGATCCTGAGTGACTACATTTTTTACTTTCAGTTTTGCCCCGCATTGAATTTTATGTTTTTCTTCGGCTTGGCATCAAATTCTCTTATTTTCATTTACCGCTCTATAGTTATTGTTTTACATATTATTTAACATGTGCCTATATGTTTATATAGAGAGAGAGAGAGAGAGAGAGAGAGAGAGACTTAATATAGATTTTACCTTTTTCTTCTACAATTGATCAACTGGTAGAATCAGTCACCCAATGACCCAACTGATTATCCAGTTCGAACATACATGCAGTTTGAGTTTAAAAACATTGGTGAATTGATGATTAAGAAAACGAGTGTGAGTAAATAGTATATTTTTGAAAAAAAATTCATAAGCAATCATATGTCTATCGAAAATTCTATTAGAATTCCTCCCAAGGTTCTTGGACTGAAAAATCTCATACCGATTGAATTTTTGAAGATAGTTATTTGATATGTGTAAAATATACGTGCATTTAGAGGCTTATTTGGATACATATTTAATTCATTTCCATGTATATTTAGTGTGTTTTAGTCGGTTTCCTTTGTTAGGTGTGAAATTGCATATTTTGTATATTTTTATAGAAAATTGAGCTAAATTGGACAAAAAACGATAGCACGTTCCAAATGATATCCAAAGAGCCAAGGCACGAGCAAATATACGAAGGAAAGAAGCATGGACGGTTGAACAAAAGGGGATTACTTCAAAAACGTCCAAACGCGCCAACAATTTTGAGCACTGGTAAGGTTTAGTATTGTGGCCTTAACTTTCTCTACAAAATTGATATTGAGTTGATTCATGAAGGCCCCGGGAGCAAATTTGCACGTTTACAAGTCACATGACCGTGTGAACAGTCACACGACTATGTGAAGTACATTTTACGATTTTTAGAGATAAAAACCAATTACACGGTCTGCCCGTGTCATTTCACACTGTCGTGTGATTTGTTCTGAGGCTAATTTTGTTTCCTAATTCTATCGGGACTCCACAAGTGATCTCTCAATGCACCTATAAAAGGAGGACCAAGCCCTGAACGAAAATAACAACTTGATACATCTGAAATACATCAAAATACACTAGGATTACACAAAACTACATACTTATGAGAGGAAGACACTAGTCAACTAGAACACGACAAGGCCTTTCGCATCTACGAAAGCACAAGGGTTGGAGACTTCGAAGAAGGATCAATCGTAACAAGAAGGGTTCTATCTTTTCAGTTTAGATCTCTTGTTTGTACTTGAACAATGTCAAACTATTTGATTTCAATCTTGTCTATGAATTTGTTGTCAAATATGTTGGGCTAAATATTTCTGATCCTAGGGCATAATCGAAACTGTGGATTCATGTTAAATCTATATTGATTGTTTTTCTTAATTGGTTTATGTGTTCTATTATATAAATTTGAGTGCTTGTTTCTTGTAGATTATCTGCATATATAGATGCATAGCCCGCGTCACGGGGGCACGTGTCCCCGCTATATTTTTTCTTTTCTATATTTTTTATTTTTTATTTTTAAAAGCTATTAATTAGGTTAGAAAATTAAAGTGTGTGTTCATTATTTTTAAGCAGCTTATAATTATATTTAGGGATAATTACAAAAAGATAAGGTTTGGTCTAATTACAAAAAAATTCAAATATTTTTCAAAATTAAACAAAGTCCATTGAGGTTTGATTGCATCTTACATTTTCTCCTTTACAAGCAAAAGCCCATCAAAAAATCTCATGATATTTATAGAAATATTACAACTATCCTCATAAATTTATGACATAATCAAACATGGGCTTTTTCTAATATTGAAACATCTCCGAATTTTTTAATTGTAATAGCCTAATTATCCCTTGTGATTATTTTATTTTTGATATAGTTTACAAATTGTACTCATTTTGTGCCCCCGTTGTAAAATATTTCTGGATCCGTCACTGATTATCTGATGAATAATTTGCATGTCATATTTGTTAATTCATAATTCGGGAGACGAGTTCTAGAGATGAAAATCGAATTCATACATAAACAGATGTAACGTTTTGGGAGACCTACATCTGTTTATGGGGAGTACTTCAATTCAAATATCTTTTGGGAGTTAATAGTAATTATTGAGTAGGGATACTAGAAATTGTTATGAATCAACTGTTTATGCACTACCCGGGAGGGGAAATAAACTAATTTAGTAATTGAACCCATAGAAATATATAAACTGGTTTTGATGAATCATAATTGGAATTAATATTGAATAAGCATGTTGAGATTATGTGCCTATAGTTGCTTTCATATTTATTGGAAACTTGTGGAGTTCGGGTTAATAAGAAATTATAAATATTTTATTTGTTAATTTAGGTTTAGTTTAGATAAATAAATAAACATGTAATTTTCGACTGCTTCAATAAAATTGAAATACAATATTTACTATAGCTTAAATGTTCCGTATTCATTCCCTGACGAATACGACATTGCTCACTGTTATCTTCTAGCTACACTGTACACTTGCAATTTAGTGGGAAAAAAATCACGATCAAGTTTTGGCGCCATGCTGGGGATTGAAAGATTCTACATAGATATAGTAATAAGTAGTTCAATATTAATTGAAACACATATTTTCAATCGCCTTTGTTTATTTGATTTTATTTTTACTAATTTAATTTTTTGTTTTGTTTGTTTTTGTGAGTTGTTGTGTAGGAGGCGTCACGACATACTCCGGGTTATAAAAAATAATTGAGATAAATGGCAGACAAGGTGAACCATGGAAACAATGGAAACATTAAGAATCAGCCATTGATACTACTGGGGGAGAAGAAACCATCTCTGGAGGATATGTTGGCCTCATTCATCGGGGAGAAGAGAGCCAAATTGAGTAAGGATGAGGCAAAGATAGATAGGATCGAAGAACAGGTTGCTCAGCTGAATACGAATGTCAACGCTAGGTTGAAATATTTGGAGACGCAAATGGCTCAAATCGCAATAGCAGTGGGAAGCCAACATAAAAAAAAAGTAAATTCCCAAGCGATATTGAAATCAACCCAAGGGATCAATGCAGTGCCATTCATCTGAGGAGTGGTGTTGAATATGAGAGCCCAAAGATATCGACCGAGACAGTGTAGAAAGAAAAGTTGAGCAGCCTAAGATTACTTTTGTCCCCAAAGGGCCAAAGATAGATGTTCCGATAAGCAACCTACAAGGGTCTCAAGGTATGTGTTTCAATGTTACTAATGATGATATACTTGAATATGTGGTTGCTCAAGATTCAGCGGAAGAACATGTACCAAAGAAAGGAGCTTGAAACCAATCACACGGTCGTGTACTTTTACACGACCAAACCATGCGTTATGATGTTGCAGAGAAAAAGATGGGTTCACACGGTCGTGTGAAATCACATGACCCCTCACACGGGCATGTGAAATCACATGACCCAGTCGTGCGAAATGACGCTCCGGTTTCAGATATGAATGACAAACTCCCTGCTTCACCGGAATGTAAACTTCTTCCCGAATACTTTCGATATGCATTCCAGGGCACAAGGAGACCCATTCAATGGGATGGGTGACCCCCTGAGAAGTTTTCCAGGGTGCGCGTGAGTGAGGACAAAACGCGCTAGAAAAGACTCGTGTTGGTTTATGGGGACAGTCGTCAATCCGAGTAGCGCTAGAGGTCCAACAACTGGTATCAGAGCAGGTCACGAGTTCGAATTCCCTTAGAAGCACGATGCAGTAGAGGTTGCCAGGAGCGATGGAACAGAGATGCTGGCGCAGCGGAGGTAAATGAACCAGAACTGAAAGGTAGGTTGCCAGGTGGCCAGAACTGAGGTAAAACGGACTGGAACTGAAGGTGTAGGTTGCTGGGTGGACCAGAACTAAAGGGCAGGTTGCCAGGTGTCCGGAACTGAGGTAAAACAGACTGGAACTGAAGGTGTACGTTGCTGGGTGGACCAGAACTGAAGGGTAAGTTGCCAGGTGGCCGGAACTGAGGTAAACAGATTTCGAATCAAGGTATAGGTTCTTCGGGTGGCGGAATCGAGAGGCTCGCGTGGACGCAATGCTTGAACAAGAAGTTGGCGTTAGAATCGGAGTTTGGCGAGCGGCGGAGGTTGCCAAGACCGAGAGCGAGATCTTTGGCAGCCGGGAGGGGATTGTTGGGATTTGGTCCAAAGATCCCGCCCGCAATGGGCTTTAAAAGAGGCGAGGCGCGGCCCGCGATTCAAACTCGTGAGCGCTGGATTGCACAGTTAAAGGAGAGCTTAAAGGATTTGATATTGACTACCTATACCAACAGATGCATCTTCTTTTCTGGTACCCATTACATAGAAACTCTAAGGTTAAGCGTGCTTGGCCTGGAGTAGACATGGGATGGGTGACCCCCTGGGAAGTTTTCCAGGGTGCGCGTGAGTGAGGACAAAACGCGCTAGAAAAGACCCGTGTTGGTTTGTGGGGACAGTCATCAATCCAACAACTACTGAAGGTGCGAAATCATATGAATATTTTGATGACTTTTAAGCGAAAGTATTGGAACAAATGAAAAGAATGGAGAAATGGCATTGTGGTCAAGGCTACTATCCTCCACCTCTTCCACCACAGTAGCTATGTAAGTACTTTTCACGCATTCCTCTTTCTTATAATAATTTCCTCATATGTTTGGGACGAAGAATGATTTAAGTTTGGGGGTTGTCAAGAATGCGTGATATAGCATTGTTGCATGTTTGCATTGGATTTAGGTTGCATGTAGAAGCATATAATTGTTTTTAGCACGTTTATTGCTTTAGCACGTTTATTGTTTTTGTGAGAGTTAGGACTACAAGTTTGAATGAGTATAAAAAAAAGCTTTCGTATGATTTTACTATGAGCACTTGGTTTCATGAGAAAAAGTATATGGTGAACGCGTGATGAATTGTTTGAAAGATGGCTTTTGCCTGTTTGGCATTGATTGAGAAAATTGGGTATTTGAGCATGCTGCGAAAAATAAGTTTGTGAGTTTTTGTGCCTTAAACTGCTTATATCTTGTGCAATCTTATTTTTTTCTTGAGTGTGTCATTCATGATTTTTTGAACTCTAGAACTTGCAATGGTATCTTTATCGAGACCATGTGTGTGTGCAATTTTTTAAGATGATTTAAGGCCATTTTTGTTTTAGCCTATTTAGTCTAAAAAGCCTACCTATAAACTCATGATTCCCTAGTTAGCCACTTTGAGCCTAAACTTTTTCTTGTTAGCCACATTTTGATTTTTAAACTTAAAAATAATTTAATCCCCAAAACTAGAGCTTATAGAGATGTTTATTTTGAGGGAGATGTGGTGAAATTTTAAAAAAGAAAAAATATTGGCAAGAATAAGGGATGAGCAGTGAATAGGTTAAAGAATGATGGAGCTCGAAAAATAAAGTAAAATTTTTGAAAAGAAAAGAACAAGAAAATCAAGCAAGAAAAGAAATTCTGAAAAATTGTAAGAAAATTGAAAACTAAAGGCAAAAGAAAGAAGGCAAGGGCCTAACAATGAAAAAAAAAAGAAGAAGGAAAATGGTGGAAGAAAAGTTGAAAAAGAAAATAAGTTGAAAGAATGTTTCTTTAGATGAAATGGGTTGTTGAGTTGAAAGTCTGTGGTATTTAAATTCTCTTTTCTCAAGTCACTTAATCCATATTTTCATACCCTAAGCAAAGAGCCTACATTACAACCGAAGAAAAAAATCCTTTTTGATTCTTAAATTGTGCACACATGAGTGGTAGAGATGTTAGACGATTTGCAAGCATATGATAGTTCTACTTCATTGAATTAATTTGAGCATATACACGTCCCATTTACTTTGAGAGTTGAGTGATACGCTACTTCTTGGAAGCCGTGATGTCAAATACCCGAATGAGTATTGATTATGACGAACGTGTAATTGATGACTTTTTGATAATGAGTTATGTGTTTGGTAAAGTATTGATTTGATTGAGATTATGTGTTTGTAGTGTTCTTGTGTGTTCTACCTATCCCATTGTATTATTTTTCTTAATTTGCTCGAGGATGAGCAATGGTTTAAGTTTGGGGTATTTGATACGTGTAAAATATACAGGAATTTAGAGACTTATTTGGATACATATTTGATATATTTGCATGTATTAGTGTGTTTTAGTTGGTTTCCTTTGTTGGGCGTGATACTGCGTATTTTATATATTTTTGTAGAAAATGGAGCTAAGTTGGACAAAAAGCGATAGCATGCTCCAAAAGATATGTCAAGAGCCAAGGTACGAGCAAAGATGTGAAGGAAAGAAGCATGGACGGTCGAACAAAAGAGGATTACTTTCAAAAACGTCCAAACGCACCAACAATTTTCAGCACTAGCAGGGTCTAGTATTTTGGCCATAACTTTCTCTACAAAATTGATATTGATCGGATTCAAGATGATAAGGAAATCTAAGAGAAAGGACTACAATTTTCATGAAGACCTTAGGAGAAGCCACACGACCATGTGAAGTGCATTCTGTGATTTTCAGAGACAAAAACTAATTACACGGTCTGCCCGTGTCATTTCACACGGCCATGTGATTTGTTCTAAGGCTGATTTTGTTTCCTAATTATATTGGGACTCCACAAGTAATCTCTCAATGCATCTATAAAAGGAGGACCAAGCCCTGAACGAAAATAAAAACTTGATACATCTGAAAATACATCAAAATACACTAGGATTACAAAAAACTACATACTTCTGAGAGGAAGACACTAATCAACGAGAACACGACAAGGCCTTTCGCATCTACAGAAGCACAAGGGTTCGAGACTTCGAAGAAGGATCCATCCTGACAAGAAGGGTTCTATCTTTTCAGTTTAGATCTCTTGTTTGTACTTAAATGATGTCAAACTAATTGATTTCAAACTTGTCTATGAATTTGTTGTCAAATATGTTGTGCTAAGTATTTGTGATCCTAGGGCATAATCAAAACTGTGCATTCATGTTAAATCTATATTGATTGTTTTTCTTAATTGATTTATGATTCTACTATATGAATTCGAGTGATTGTTTCTTATAGATTATATGTTCAATAATTTGCATTTCATATTTGTTAGTTCATAATTTGGGAGATGAGTTCTAATGAACGAAAATCGAAATCAGACATAAACGGATGTAACGTGATGGGAGACTTACAACTGTTTGTGGGGAATACTTCAATTCGAAGATCTTTTGGGAGTTAATAGTAATTGTTGAGTAGGGATACTAGCAATGGTTATTAATCAACTATTTATGCACCACCCGAGATGGGAAATAAACTAATTTAGGAATTGAACTCATAGAAATACATAAACTGATTTTGATGAAACACTTATTGGAATTAATATTGAAGAAGCATGTTGAGATTATGTGTATAGGGTTGCTTTCGTAGTTGTTGAAAACTTGTGGAGTTCGGGTCAATAAAAATTTATAAATATTTTATTTGTTAATTTAGGTTTAGTTTATATAAATAAATAAACTTGTGATTTTCGACCGTTTCAATAAAATTAAAATATGATATTTACTGTAGCCTAAATGTTTCGTAAATCCCTGAGCAATACGACATTGCTCGTTGTTATCTACTAGCCACACTGTACACTTGTAATTTAGTGAAAAGATTTTCACGATCATTATTTTCTGCTCTTCCTTGCATAAGTCAAAAAACTCAAAATATATATATATTAATTAATGACATTTATTTACTTTTCCGAAACATATTAAAATTTTATATTGTGACCATTAAAATATATTACAGCATAGCGCGCTAAAATTAAATGAGGTGGATAAAGTTAAAACTATAAATAGATGGCATTTTTTTTGAGAAAATGTTTTTTTGCAACTTGAACTTTGGCCATTTTTACACTTCGCAGCCTCGACTTTTTGTTTTTGCAACTAACAACCTAAACTTTGCATACTTTTCCTTTTAAACTTTCGGCCAACCGGAATTGGAATATTCCAGGAATATTCACCATAGAATATTCCAACTCCGGCTGACCGGAGGTTGCAAAGTGAAAAACTAATAAAGTTTAGGTTGTTAGTTATAAAAAGAAATAGTTTATGTTGCAAAATATAAAAATGACCAAAGTTCAGGTTGCACACAATTTATTTTCTCTTTTTTTTTTTGTGAAACCATAAATAAATGACTTGATTTTACTTGATACTGACTGGAAGCTGATTGGGTCAAACACGTCTTCCTATTTCATCGTTTCTTTTTCTTCTTGGCCTTTTTTCTTTTTCTTTTTAGAAAAAATATTTTTTAGGTATTTCAAACTAAAGTTTATATAAACCCATATATAACTATTGAACTCATATTTTTTTTTAGGAGAGCTCATTGGATCGAATTTCGAATTCATTGATTTCCTTAAATTGAATTAATTGAATTTTCGAAATTTGATTCTAATTCGATTAAATTTGGACAAAAGCAATTGACTTGAGTTTCGGATTTTCCAACTTTGAGTGCATTCAATAATCTAAGTATGTCAAAAAATTGGACATGATTCGATTTTAAAATCCACATTTTCTGAATTTAGAACCCGACCCATAATTTTAATAAAATCCCAAACTTTCTTTAAGTTTAATATATAGAGAGTAAAAGTTCTTCTCAAAGTATATATATATATATATATATATATAGGGATATGATCTCGTAAGGTAGCATCTTACCGCAAGACAGTGTAGATTGATTCTATCCATCCACTCCATTTGATCAATGGTCTAGATGTCTATTAAAATTACATCATTTATCAGTTAAGTAAAAGACAAAAGGGCAAAATAGTAACTACACCTATAACCACCTTCACATTAATAACGCCCTACAATCATGGATGTGATGAAGATCATGTTTCCATAACTGAAAATACAATCATACCAAAAATCGACTTCCCTCTCTCTCCTCTCCTCTTGAGAACTGGAGCAAAAACAAAACTCAAAATCACACGAGCAAAAAATTTGTGAGATACACCATGGAAGATTAATATACTCATCAGATTAAGGGTGACATATCAATGAACACCACGGAGGAACAGAATGCACACAAGCAATCGGAGCACACATCGATGGAAACAACAGAAGAAACCTACGAATATGGAGGAGAGAGAATTGGTTCATGTATTAAATTTCAAAACAATGATGCAAAAATAGTATATATGTGATGTATAACTAGACGGAAGCGACGCGTAAATAGTTTACATTGAACATTGAGTCATTTCAAAAGTGACAGCCAAAGATTATGGTTTTGAAATAGTGCATAATTATTGTGTATGTGATGTATAATTAGACGAAAATGATGCATAAATAGTTTACATTGAAGTCGTATCACGATTTTGAAAAAAAAAAAAAAAAAAAAAAAAGAGGAGGAGAATTGAAACATGAAAACTCTTGCCAGATGAGAACAATGGGGGGAGAAAGAAGTGAAATGTTTCAAAATGAAGGAGAGAATTGAAAGCGGGGATCAAATTAGTAATCATATCCCTTGAAAACTGATAGACAATCAGTTACCAAAAAACTGAAAAATTATTTCATCTAAAAGACCAATTTGCCCTTTATGGGCGAAAAATAAATAAATAACATAAAAAATCAAAAAATATTGATCCATTGGATTTGATAAATTAACGTATATGATTAGTCTACACTGCCTTACAGTAAGCCCCCTGCCACATTTGATCATATACCTATATATATATATATATTAAAATTGTATAGTGTCTAAAATTTGTATAGTTGGGTTACTTTCGTGTGTGTATATATATGTTAATTTATTTATATATCGAATGTATAGTTCATATATTACCGTGAGTTTACTTTAATATAAGTGTTTATATATATATATATATATATATAGTTCTCACTTCTCATATATATATATATATATATATATATAAGATTTGGATCTTATGAGTCCACCTCTTTGGGGTGAGTCCATAGGGACAAATCTTAATCGTTCATCGCTTTTTTTCAATGGTCTTGATTAGAAGATTGAATTTAGTTTTTTTAATTTCAGTAATTAAAAAGAGTATCTAGGTCATTCATTTTACATTTTAAAACAGCTAATTAAGATTTGATTAGATTTTCTGACTTTTCAGATTCTTCCTGATTACACTTCGTCACTTTCATTCTTCCTGTTTTTGTCTCCTCTCTTTTGCGTTTTTTTCCAGTTTTATCGTGTTGGTTCGTTTCGACGCTTCAGACTTCTAGTTTTCTACAGAGAAGAATAGGTGTTTGTGAAGCTATGGTTTTGCGACGTAGTTTTGTTTTCTTTGTTGATTGAGTTGGCGATTTTTCAGATTATGAATTACACTGTTGTTACTGTTCCAATTTTTTTACTTCCTAACTGTTCATTGTTATTTTTCAATCCCTAGTTTGGGTGGTTTGTTCAGTTCCGAATTGTAACGAGTCAATATGTTGTCTTGGTGTGTATTTTTGATATTTTGTTTGGTGATTTGCACTTCTTTCGTTGACATGTTGGAGAAGTTTTCACACTGTTGTAATGGTGTGTCTTTTGGTGGAGTTAGTACGTGTTTGCGGATTGTTGTTTTATATCTTTCTATGTTATATGCTTATGTACAAGATTAATGTTGCTTGTTAATATGCATGTTGTTTGTGAAATGTTTATTGTCTTGGCTTCATTGCAAAGTTGGTTTTTTGTATGACCATCATTTACTATGCTTGTGTAAGTGGGTAGTTGCTTGTATAGGTATTCAAGGTTGATTATGAAATGTTATTCATATTGAGTTCTTAATTGTGACTGGTATTTAATATGATTGTGCTTATTGATAATCTTGCTTGTGAACGTGTTGGATGGTGCTTATGTAATATTAGATTAATGCATATTAAGCAAAACACATTCATAGTTGATAGATTGTTATTTTTGTTGCTTTTTATATTGTGGGGTATTGTAATTATATTATGGTTTTGCGTCAAATATTTTCTCAGTATATACTGCCCAAAGGCTGCACGTTAACAACACGTTTTATTCAAAATTATTCGATTATCGACTGTCCATGCCGTGGAGGGACAACGAGAATAAAGTATATGGAGACGTACATGGGCGGAGGCATAAGAAACTAGGACAATGAGTTGGAGAAGAAAAATATTGGGCAAAGTATTATGCCGCGATTGCTCTAGTTGACATGAATGAACACAAGTCGAGGTATTTGGAGGAGGCAGAGAAATTTTGTGGTAACGGAAAAATAGTGGTCTATGGTTGACAGATGGTTTTTTTTTTTTTTTGTTAATGTAATGTGTATGTTGAAAATGATAATGTATTGCATTTTATATTTTTAGATTTTTTTTGAAATTATTTTGACAAAATCTTAGGTAGGAACATACATTTTAGGGTATAGGTTACATTGGATGTTTTGTTGCTAGAAGTTGGGATTTTTTGTGTATCTAGTAAGTTTTTCAGTTGTAAAAGATATATCTGCAATGCTAATGTAGACACCTTCTGATGAATTCGTAGATATCAAATGTTGCTTATTTAGTACTGAATTACATGCAATGCAAATGTAGATATCTTTTGATGCATTAGTAGATATCAAATGTTTCTTATTCAGTGTGAATTAGTTAGTGAGTGCTTATGAAGAATGCATTTGATGCATATGTAGAAAGAGCATGAGTGCTTATTAAGAGATAGCAATCATGCAATTCCAAATGTATCGGTTTGCAAACTAACTTAAAAACATATTTGTATCTTTGTCAAATTGTAATACACAAACAACAATCATCCATTGTATATGCAATGACAATGTAGGAAAATTGTAATGCATTTTTAGGATCAAAATTTTCTAATACAGTATTGATTAGTCATAGAGTTCTCATAATTTTTAAATTGTTCATATGTTTATGAACAAATACTTCATGCATATGTAGAACAAGTTTAAGGAGTCGTATAGCATAATTTTACTTATTAGCATGCATCTATCCACAATAGGCGTATAAGTGGTTGCATTATATAATTGTAGCAATATTGTATGCCTACATATGCACAACTAGGGGTGTCAATTTGGGTTAGGTCCGGGTTCATGGGTTAAAATAAGCCAACCCGAACTATTTTTAATTATTCGTGTCAAAATCTTGAACCTGGGCCCAACCTGTTTATTTCACATGTAACCCTAATACAACCTGTTTAACCCGTTTAATAAAATTATTTTTATGTACATTTAATAGTTTCAACTGAATAAATTTACTTTTTTTAAATCAACCACAATAACAATCTATTCAATCAAAAATAATTATTACAATTCACAACATACAAAAAGAAATAACATAATTGCATAAACAACACAACATACTAATCCTATTTTGAGGACAACATACAAAAAAAAAATGCAAAATAATAACAACATACGTAATTAAGAAGGTTTTAGCATTTAAGTTTAAAGACATGTTTTGTTTTTTATTTTTTCTTACAGTTAATTATTTACTTAGTTTTCTTTTAAATTCACAAATGGGTTAGACGAGTTAAATGGGTCATAGAAGGTTGATTCAAACCCGACCCATTTAATTAGCAGGTTATCCAATTCTGACCCGATTCCGACTCGGATCCATGAAACCTGGAGTCATACCCATTAATTTCGTGTTAGGTTCGTGTCAGATTTGCAAGTCGGGTTCGAAATTAACACCCCTATACACAGCTATTGTATTATACATGCACTATATATGTTAATAAATAGCATCTTTTTTTCTGGGAGCAGTCATGGTATCCAGAAGCATTAGAACAATACTACATAAGCACCACATCATGTTTTTATATGCGGATTTGTCGAGCTTGTTGTTTTCGTCCAAAGTTGGTGCATTTTTTCAGGCTACGATTTTTAATTGTATTATAATAATACATTCATAATTCGCAATAACTAAAGTCCTTACGTGCAAGCTCGTTGTAATTATATTTTTGTATAATGGTTGCATTATAGAATTGAAGCAACATTTGAAGGCTATACATGCACACACGTTTGCTTACACATGCATCATGTTTGTTAATTGAAAGCACATATTTATTCTGGAGCCTTAATGGTATATAAAAGCATTATAACACATCTACACAAGCAATATATCATATATTCACAAGTAACATCCGAACTGTAATCATGCAAAACAAATTCATATTACTTCCGTTTGTGTTCTCTACATGCATCATGATGTTAACATGTAATGTGTAATCTGAATATTGATATTGAGACGAAGGACGAGTTCTAGAAACTATGACGAACTGTCTGCAATTTTTTTAACATAGTAGTGTGTTGAATGGAGAAGATAAAACTGATTCTACTACGTGATTCTCGTGGAAGATTTTTAGGATCATGGTGCGATTGGCGTGAGTTGATAATCGTAATTGCTTCCTATATTTTCGCTGGAAAAAAACGTTGGACTAATATACCCCCATGTTAAGTTAATTAATGAATAAATTGCAATTTAGCTTGTTAAATGTTGGCCATCGAAAATAATATATCTATGGCTATGATTGGTCCTCATGGACGGCGTCCTATGTCAAGGTCTCATATAACCCGGTCCTTATATATAATGTATAATGTTCCCATATAATTGGTGTTGTACCTAAGGCTACAAATGAACCAAGCAGCTGATGCGTGTAAAATATACGTGCATTTTGAGGCATAAAATAATATATATTTGATAGATTTGCATGTATATTCAGTGTATTTTGGTTGGTTTCCTTTGTTGGGCGTAATACTGCATATGCTTGTAACTTCTTACAGAAAATGGAGCTAAATTGGATAAAAAGAGATATCATGTTCCAAAGTATAGGACAAGAGCTAAGGTACGACCAAATATGTGAAGGAGAGGAGCATGGACGATCGAACAAAAGGAAATTTCCTTCAAAAACGTCCAAATGCGCTAATAGTTTCCAACACTGGCAGGGTTTAGTATTTTGGCCATAAATTTCTCTATAAAATTGTTATTGAGGTGATTCAAGTGGCTATAGAAAGCTAAGAGAAAGGGATACAACGTTCATGAAGATCCCAGGAGCAGATTCAGATCTTTTGAAAGTCACACAACCGTGTGAACAGCCACACGGCAGTGTGAGGTGCTTCAACGGTTTCAGAGTGAAAAAACCAATCGCACGGTCCGCCGGTGAGAGGCCACACGGGCATGTGAGGTTGGGCTGGACAAAACCCACACGACCGTGTGAGACTCTTCCACGCATTTTTTGAGTTCTTTTCCAGTTCCAACTCTACAAGTGATCTCTCCCAGCATCTATAAAAGGGACCCAAGGCTTTCATGGGATTTGATCATCCAGAATCACTTTATACAGAGAAAACACATCAAATCACGCAGGATCGCAAGAATCGAAGGTCTTCTGAGAGAGGAAGGCTAGGTCGTGAAGAACACCACAAGGCCTTTCGCATCTACGGGAGCACAAGAGCATCGAAAGTTTAGGAGGGGAATCCATCCTGACAAGAAGGGGTTTTCTTTCAATGTCTATATCTCATGTCTGTGCTTAAACGATGTCATATCGTTGATTTCGAATTTGTCTATGAGTTTGTTATCAATGTTTGGCTAATCTTTCGGATCTTAGGGGCATAATCAAAATTGTGGATTCATGTTAAATCTTGATTAATTGCTTTCTTAATTGATTCATGTTTTTTATTTTATGAATTCGAGTGCTTATTCTCATTGCTTATTATTTGGTCGAGAATAATTTGCATGTCATATTTGTTAGTGCGAGATTCGGCAGATGGGTTCTAACAAAGACGGAAACGAATTCAGACATAAACGGGTGTAATGAGTTGAGAGACTTACAATTGTTTGTGAGGAGTCATTCAATTCATAGATCTTTTGGGAGTTAATAATAGTTGTAACGTATCGGGAGATCTACAATTGTTATTAATCTACTGTTTATTTATCACCCGGGAGGGGGAATAAATTATCTTAGGAATTAAACTCATAGAATTGCATGAATTGGTTTTGAAACATTAATTGAATTTGATATTGAAGAAACATGTTGAGATTATGTGCCTAAGGTTGCTTCCGTAGTTGTTGAAAATACTTCTGGGGTTCGCAAATTTATTTATTTTTCTTGTTATTTTTTATTTTACTATAAATTAGATATTTGGCCGCTTCAATAAAATTGAAATGCGAAGTTATTATAGCCTAAGTGATTCACATATCAATCCCTAAGGAATACAACCTTTCTTGCCATTATTCTATAAACTACACTGTACACTTGCAGTTGTATGATCCAAACTTTTTTGGCGAACAAGTTTTTGGCACCGTTGCCTGGGATTGATGGATTCTACTTAGATATAGTAATAAGTAGTTCAATCTTAATTGAAACATTATTTTTGTTTTCTTTGTAAATATTTTTTCTTTTTTCGATTTTTTATTTTATTTTTTTTCTCTTCTTCGTTTCTAACATCGTTTTTGTTGAATGCGAGACTGGAATCTTTGGAGTTACAAGTAACCCAAATCGCAACTGCAGTGGGAGGCCAACATCAAAAAGGCAAATTCCCAAGCGATACTGAACTTAATCCGAGAAAATAGTGCAACGCCATTCGTCTGATGGATGGTACAGAATATAAGGGCTCAAGGATTTCAACCGACAAGGTTCAACGACAGTCATGTTAGAAATCTGAAGTATGGCTGAAGACGTAAAATTTAGCGCTTTGTGGGAGGCAACCCAACTGACGTTGCGACAAACTCCGGGGTAAAAAAATGAAAAAAAAAAAAAAAAAAAAAAAAAAAGACAGACACACATGGGTGTGTGGACGCACATGACCCGACCATGCGATCTGCTCTTCCAATTTCAAATTTGACGGATGAGCTTTTCGACTTCACCGGAATGATCCAGGTAAGTACTCTTTACGCATTCTTCTTTCTTTTGATAATTTCCTCATTGTTCGGGACGAACATATATTAAGTTTGGGGGGGTTGTCAAGAATGCGTAATTTAGTACTTTCTTGCATTTGCATTGCATTTAGGATTACATGTAGAGCATAAAAATTTGCATAAAAAAATTCGAATTTCTTGTTTTATTTTTTATTTTTTTGATTTTTTTAGCACGTTTATCGCTTTAGCACGTTTAATTGCTTTTGTGTGAGTTTACTCAAGGTTTTCAAAAATGTCCAGCTTCCGTATGATTTTACTATGAGCATTTAATTGAATGAGATAACATACTTCTGTAATAATGTGATGAATTGTTGGGAAGATGTCATTTATTTGCTTAGCATTAGTTGAGAAAATTGGGTATTTGAGCATTTTGCGAAAAATAAGCCTGTGAACTTTTTTGCCTCAAATTGTTTTATATTATGCAGCTCATTTTTCTTGAGTGTGTCATTCATTATTGATAGAACTCTAGAATTTGCTCTGGTATCTTCATTGAAGCCATGTGTGTGTGCAAGTTTTGAAAATGATTTAAAGCCATCTTTGTTTAGCCTATTTAGCCTAAAAAGCCTACCTATGAACTCATGATTCCCTAGTTAGACAATTTTGAGCCAAAACCTTTTATTCTTAGCCACATTGATCTTTAATTGCAAAATAATTTTATCCCTGAAATTTCTTGAGCTTATAGTAAATGAATAAGTTTGGGAGAGATGTGGTGAAAATTTATGAAAAAAGAGAGGAAGGTGGCAAAAAAAGAGGGATGAGCAGTATCTAGGTGAATGAAGAAAGAATGAATCTTGAAAGAAAGAAAAATCTCTAAAATTGAAAGAGAGAAAAATCGAGCAAAAGAAAGAAAAGAAAGAAAAAAAATTCTAGAATTTTGAAAAATTGAGAACTTGAGGCTAAAGAAGAAAAAAAAAAAAAAGAAGGCAAAGAGGCATAAGAATGAAAAAAAAAAAAAAAAAGAGGTGGAGTCGAGTTGAAAAAGAAAATATCTTGAGAATGAGAATTGTGATAAAATTGGTTTGGTGAATTGCAAGTCTGTGTACTTAAACTGTATTTGCTCAAGTCAAGTCATTTAATCCAAATTTTCCTACCCTTACCAAAGAGCCTACATTACAACCTAATGAAAGTTCTTTTTGATTCTTAGATTTTGCACACAAAAGTGGTCTAGATGTGAGACGATTTGCAAGCCTATGGTAGTTCTACATTTATTGAATTGATTTTGAGCGTAAACATTTACCATACACTTTGAGAGTTGAGTGATACACTACTATCTACTTGTGAGTCGCGATGTCAAATACCCAAGAGAGTATTGATTATGCCGAGCTTATGAAAGATGACTTCTTGATAATGAATTGCATGATTTACTTGAGTATGGAGTCAAATGAGATTAAATGTTCATAGTGTTCTTGTGTGTTCTTTTTACCCCTTGATATTATTTTTCTTAATTTGCTCAAGGACGAGAAATGTTTTAAGTTTGGGGGATTTTAATGCGTGTAAAATATACGTGTATTTTGGGGCTTAAAATGATATATATTTGATATATTTGCATGTATATTCAGTGTGTTTTGGTTGGTTTCCTTTTTTGGGCATGATACTGCGTATTCTTGTAACTTCTTACAGGAAATGGAGCTAAATTGGATAAAAAGAGATATCATGTTCCAAAGTATATGTAAAGAGCTCAGGTATGAACAAATATGTGAAGGAGAGAAGCATGGACGATCGAATAAAAGGAAATTTCCTTCAAAAAGGTCCAAATGTGCTAACAGTTTTCAACACTAGCAGGGTTTAGTATTTTGGCCATAACTTTCTCTACAAAAATGCTATTGAGGTGATTCAAGTGGCCATGGAAAGCTAAGAGAAATGGCTACATCTTTTATGAAGACCCAGGAGCATATTCAAACATTTTAAAAGTCACACGACCATGTGAACAGCCACACGGCCGTGTGAGGTGCTTTAGCGGTTTCAGAGTGAAAAAACCAATCGCACGGTCCGCCGGTGTGAGGCCACACGGGCGTGTGAGGTTGGGCTGGACAAAACCCACACGGCCGTGTGGGACTCTGCCACGCATATTTTGGAGTTCTTTTCTCATTCCAACTCTACAAGTAATTTCTCCCAGCATCTATAAAAGGGACCCTAGGCTTGCACGAAATTTGATCATCCAGAATCACTTCATACAGAGAAAACACATCAAATTACGCAGGAACGCAAGAATCGAAGGTCTTCTGAGAGAGAAAGGCTAGGTTGCGAAGAACACCATAAGGCCTTTCGCATCTACGGGAGCACAAGAGCGTCGAATGCTTAGGAGGGGAATCAATCTTGATAAGAAGAGGTTTTCTTTCTATGTCTAGATCTCTTGTCTATGCTTAAATGATGTTATAACGTTGATTTTGAATTTGTCTATGAGTTTGTTATCAATGTTTGGCTAGTCTTTCGGATCTTAGGGGCATAATAAAAACTGTAGATTCATGTTAAATCTTGATTAATTGCTTTATTAATTGATTCATGTTTTCTATTTTATGAATTTGAGTGCTGATTCTTAATTGCTTATTATTTGGCTGGGAATAATTTGCATGTCATATTTGTTAGTGCGAGATTCAGGAGATGAGTTCTAACAAAGAAAAAAATCGAATTCAAACATAAACGGGTGTAACGAGTCGGGAAACCTACAACTATTTGTGGGGATTCATTCAATTCATTGATCTTTTGGGAGTTAATAATAGTTGTAACGTATCGGGAGATCTACAACTGTTTTTAATCTACTGTTTATTTATCACCCGGGAGGGAAAATAAACTATATTAGGAATTGAACCCATAAAATTGCATGAATTGCTTTTGGAACTTTAATTGGATTTAATATTGAAGAAACATGTTGAGATTATGTGCCTATGGTTGCTTCCACTAGTTGTTGAAAATACTTGTGGGGTTCGCAAATTTAATTATTTTTCTTGTTATTTTCGATTTTACTATAAATTGGATATTCGGTCGCTTCAATAAAATTGGAATGCGATGTTATTATAGTCTAAGTGTTTCACATATCAATCCATGAGGAATACGACCTTGCTTTCCATTATTCTATAAACTACACATTGTACGTTTGCAGTTGTATGATCCAAATTATTTTGGAGAACAGTAGCTCGTGAGCTATTCGGAGTTTGACTCGATAAAAGCTCGCTTGAGTTCTTTTTATGGGGCTTGTTAAAATAAATGAACCAACATCAAACTTAGATATTTGGCGTACTAGCTCGTGATGAGGCTCGTTAGTAAGCTTGTGAGAGGCTCGTTAGTATGTTCGTATAAATTAAACTAATTGTTTGGCTTTAATTTTAATTTTTATAGGTTTACGTATGATAATTATATAAATATTTAAATTAACTTACTTGTTTGAAAAAAATAATAGGTTTTAATAGAAATATTATGCGTTTTAGAAATATATAGTTTTATTTTTATAATAATTTGAAGAATAATTTTATTTATAAATTAATATTTACCAAGCTTGTTTAGGCTCGAAGAAGTTCGTGAGCCATCAATATAGTTGATAAATTCAAGCTCGAGTTCACTCGATAATAAACGAGTCAAGCTCAAACTTTCAATTAGTCCATGCATGTTGTATAGTGTATACATAAATAATGTATATTATATAATATAAAGTATCAATATATGAAACAGATTTTTTTTTAAACAAAGCAACAAAAACAAACTATATAATTATAATTTTACATATTCTCTTAAACTTTAGATTTTGTTTTATATATATATATATATATATATATGTATATATTGTGAATACATATGTATTTTTTAATAACGTGGGAACCTGCAGACATTATCCTTCGCGTGCACATTAGGTGAACTCCTTGGGCTTGATGCAATATAGCCTGCAAACTAGACCAATCAGGTAAATCGCACTATAGGCAAACTATGTGCAATAGACTCGACCAAGTGGTGCAGAGTAGAGATGGCAGTGGGGCGGGGATTCCCCGTTCCCCGCGGGGATCCGCCCCGAACGGGGCGGGGATTCCCCGAAATTTTCCCGCGTGGGGACGGGGACGGGGAAAATTTTATCCCCGTTGGCGGGGACGGGGCGGGGACGGGGATCATACTCCCCGGATTCGTTCCCATGGGAACCGCTTATTAAATATATAATATAATATTTATAATATTTATAATATAGTATAAATATATCCACATTAAATATGAAAAATAATAAAATATTTAATTTATTTTATTAATGAGTGATTTATTAGTTTTTTATATAATTTATTAATATAAAAAATAATTATTTTTATAAAAAAAATTGAATTTTAGCAAAAAAAAAAAAAAAAAAATTAAAGCGGGGAGCGGGGAATCCCCGCGGGGGCGGGGATCCCCGCGGGGATGGGGATGGGGGGGAAAGTTTCCCCGATTGTCTCGCGGGGACGGGGATTCCCCACGGCCCCGGGGACGGGGATGGGGATCGCTCCCCCGGCCCCCCCCCGCCCCGTTGACATCCCTAGTGCAGAGGTAGAGATTCGAACTTGAGATATTTGTCCCTCAAGAATCCACTCTACTCTACCATGTAAGTAGAGGTGTCAAAATGGGCACAGTCCGATGGGTTTGGGAGGCCCGGGAGGGGTCGGGCATGTTTGGCTCGAAAAGTCAAACCAACGCGGTCATTTCATGTTTATTTTTATGGATTGAACTGGGTTTGGGCCTAAAAAATAGCGGCCATTGGAATTTCAGCATGGTCCGATTTTTCTTTTGGCTTGACAGACCAGCACCAGACCGACCAATTTGACAACTCTACTACTAGGCCACCACATGAGGGGCATACATATATATTAGGGGAAATTACATAAAATACTCTCTTTTCGGTAAACATACCACTAAATACGCTTTTATCACTTTTGTACATATTTTGTTTCTTTTGTACCTATTTTTTTCCTTTTTTACACTCTTGCATATGTTTTGATTATTTTTACGTTTTTTCAATTTTTTTTTATTCCTGTATTGCTTTATATGTTATATATGTTGTTTCGATGTTGTTTAAATTTATTTTTTTGTTGTTTCTATGTTGTTTCTTTGTTGTTTCGATTTTTCAAAACAACGTTTACCTATTTTTTATGTTGTTTTTTGTTCATGTATTATTTTGTATATTGTTTCTATTATTTCGGTGTTGTTCTATAATAGTTTAAATATTGTTCTAATAATTTTTTTTGATGTTTTCATGTAGTGTTCAATGTGTAAATGTTGTATAATTACATATAATATAGTGTATTGCATTTATTGCATCTCATGTCATAGCATCATTTAGCATTCTTTTATGCATATATTATATAGTATATTTTATATATTATTTGAAGGAGGAAAGAAATAAATAAATATGGAAAATGAGAATTATGTGAAAAGATATGACTTTTCATGTAATGGCATCCATTGGAAATGATTACAATGAAGAGATGCAACCTTTGGAATATTTATAACTTCCACCTTTTTGAGAAGGGATGTAACTTTTGATTGCAACCTTTGGAAGTCTATAAATACTTCTAATTATTCTACAAATGATATGATGAAAAAGTGATGGAAAATGAATCCTTAATTTTCCTACGAGTTTTATTTCTTTCCAACTTTCTACTACTTTTACTACGGGTACGTTTTCTACATAATGATCTTTAGTTGAACTATTGAGAATCAAATTTAATTTTGGATCTGTGGTTATAATCCATGAACTCAGTCAACTTCAAATTTGATTACTGATTGTTGATTGAATTGTTTGAATTCAATTAGATTTTCTGCATTGATTTTCGTATGGATTATTCTGGAAAAGAGATTTCTATAGTTTTTTGTTTTATTATTAAAGATATTAATAAGCATGTGGTTACGGCTGTAGAATCTGGAATTCTTCAATAGAGATGGAGATTTTTTATGAATTGCAAAGATTTCCTGGTTGAATAATAATATTAAGGAAAATTGAATCAAAATTGTTGAAATTGAAACCAACGTCTTCTAGTCGTCTCATTTTGAGCGACCCGGTGAATCACCACCACAACTCAACATATTAGGCGGCGGCTAGGTAGATACGAGTTTGTGTGGCCACTGGCTGCGCAGATTGGCTGCGAATAGTGGCGATTCACGACGGACGGCTTGGCCAGGGCGAACACGCGCGATGGGCTGACTGCGATTTTTGTTGCGGTTGTGTGAGGCCGTCGTGGTGGTTGGTCGTCTGCCTCCGCTGTTCACCGGTGATGAGATGCGATGGTGACTGGCGGTGTTGGTTGGTCTTAACCGGTGACTGATTGGAGCAGATCGTGACGGGATAAGTGGTTCCTCGTCGCGGCTGTTCGAGGCTGTCCCGGTGGAGGTCCTTTGCCGCTGAGATTCACCGACAAATGATGCCCTGTGGCCTGTGTGTTGGGCTTGTTGGCGTTGGGAATTGGTGATGCTTGTAACGAGAGTTGGCCGGGGCGGTCGAGAACTTGCTGGGTTTACGGCGGTTAATTGTTGGCCGATGGATAGCCGCGTGGGTTGGGCTTGACAAATGCGATAGTGAGGGTGGTGTAGGCTGATAAGAGGCAGTAGGCTGATGACAAAATTGGTGGTTGAATTTTTCAGTCCCATTTCTTGTGAATTAGGGTCAATCTGGAATTTAATGAAATTCTGGGTTCATTTAATATTCAACTTTGATTTTGGATTTTTCTGCAATTTAAAATTCTTTTTGTGCCCTCTTTGCAGTTGATAGTTTGGTAAGGTCATGTCTTTAAACATGATTCGATATTTCTTGTTAAATAATTCTTGGGCTTAAGTTGTGTTTGTGTTATTTTATTTAAAGGTTAATTTTAATTTTAAGTCTAAATTTAGATGTTTTGGACTTAATTAAAATTATATTTTGAGCCTAATTAGTTTGTAGACTTTATTTCTAAATAAAGTTAAACTGAGAGGTGGTGCATAATATTTTTTATTTATTTTTAAGAGTAGCAAGTATAAAATTATGTTTATACTAAAGTTACTTGAAAGTGTTATATGGTGCAAATTGAGCAACTTATATGATTGACACTAAGTCAACTAGTGGTTGGTTGTTCACTATTGGTGGAACCATATTGCTTGGGCTAGCTTCTAAAAGAGGCAAATTTGTGTTGTTTTATGCTCTATGGAATTTGTGTATATAACAATATTTACTGCGAGTAAATACATTGTGTGGTTTAGCTGTATTTTGATAACCAAGTTGTTATCTATAATACAAAGAATGAGATAATATTAATCCATAACAAACATATTGTTATGAGGTATAATCATATTAGAAATATGATTAAGAAAAGGGAAGATTGTACTCGAGTATCTCCCTATGAGTCATATGTTAGTTGATCCACTAACAAAATTCTTATCTGGTAAAAAGGATCACAAAGATCATGAGAGATATGAGACTATTACCGATCATAATAATGTCTTGATTGAAACCAACTCTATCTTAAGGTACAAGTCACACATTTGTCACCTTATGTATGAGAGTTAAAAAGGCAATTCAATATTAGACATTGGCGAAATGGAAACTGGGATACATTTCAAGTGCATATCTTAAAATAGTGGGGGTGACACTATTCTTCAAAGTTTCATATATGATCTATGCACTTAACTTACCATAACAAGAGTAGGCTGGATTTAAAATCCTTAATAGACTTATAGCATCGTGGAATGAGTTATGGACATTCTTGATAAGTCTACCTATACAAGTAGAGAAGTGAGAGGCCGCTTCTTATGGATTATTCGGTAAAATCCTAGAGTACTTGTGAAAACCAGGATTCAACACAAGGCCCATTACAAAGGTGCTGCCAAGAATAAAAAGGAGCATGAATCGTACATAGTGAGAATATGTTTTCCTAGTGTTACATATTCAACCATAAAGTTAAAGGCTCGTCCACATTATGGGTATTCACTGTGTAAAACAAGTTGTATTTTTTTTTATATATATTATATGTAAATTAGTGGGGGATTGTTGTATATTTACATATAATATAGTGTATTGCATTTATTGCATCTCATGTCATAGCATCATTTATCATTCTTTTATGCATATATTATATAGTATATTTATATATTATTTGAAGGAGGAAAGAAATAAATAAATATGGAAAATGAGAATTATGTGAAAAGATGTGACTTTTCATGTAATGGCATCCATTGGGAAGGATTACAATGAAGAGATGCAACCTTTGAAATATTTATAACTTCCACCTTTTTGAGAAGGGATGCAACTTTTGATTGCAACCTTTGGAAGTCTATAAATACTTCTAATTATTCTATAAATGATATGATGAAAAAGTGATGGAAAATGAATCCTTAATTTTCCTACGAGTTTTATTTCTTTCCAACTTTCTACTACTTTTGCTATTTTAACCACAACTTGTGATTGATGCTCCTAAAAATTCTAAGAAGTGTAATCTTGGAATTTTTGTGAAATAGGCTTTGTATCCTGGAGGTTAATTCCTTGAGAACCATTTACACCATAGTGGGAGGAATTAATACCTTAAAGAAAACATCTTTAAGATGTGCCTAGCCTATACAAAATTCGATTTCGTTTTCATGAACATACTCTATTACCCACTATTCGAGAAATATATACAACAGTAAATACAATTTTTGTTTACCTAGTTTTAAGTTTTTTTTATTCATTTGGTGTTTTTAATATTTTTTACATTATTTTTTGGTTGTTTCCATACCGTTTTTAATGTTGTTCTGATGTTTCTTTGTTGTTTCCATGTAGTTTTCGATGTTTAAATACAATTTTTACCTGTTTTTAACTCTTTTTGCTCATATGGTGTTTTCTATATTGTTTCTGGTTTGTTTCTATATTGTTTCTTGGTTATTTCCACGTTTTTTTATGTTTTCATGCATTTGATTAAAAATTGAATTGTTTTTTTTTTCATGTTGTTTCTATAATATTTCTAATTTATTTGGTTTTAGTATGTGTTGTTTTATGTGTATATTTCTTTATTTTTTATAAGACTTCGAGTATAAAATGGATTATTTAACGGGGGCAAATTTTATTTTTTCACAAAAATTTTATTGAAAGAAACATGTTTGTAACATGTTCGAAACAATCTTGAAACATCAGCGTAAAAAAGTTCGGAAATTTTGGTGAGAGCGTAAATTTGTGTAAAAAAGAGTGGGAGCGTAAATTTGTCCAACAAATACTGAGAAGCGCAAAAAGTCGTCATTGTCTCCAAAAAGTGTGGCAATTGTGTCAAAAGACCTATGTATTATTACATTTATATAATCCAGAAATATAATAGATGTTGAATTATAACCGAATTTGAATCAATCTACGAATTCGAACTAATACTCAAATCAAATTTACTCAAAGTTTACCTCAAATTATGGTATTCAAATCGAATTAAAAAAACCTCCAATTTATTATTCGACTCGAATATATATATATATCCAAAATTCGCGTTGATTACCTAATTCTAAATTGAATTCTGAATTTGAGCTATACAATTCGGAATCCAATTAAAAAATGAACACCCTCCAAGTAATAAATTTGAGGTCTCAAAAGAAGTCTCTTTCGAATGCCATCTTGTAGGTCCCAAGGGGTGTGAGTGTAAGGTTTAGACGGGGGGGGTTGAATAAACCTTACCAAATTTTTCGATTTAGTCCTTTTAAAAGTTCAGAGTTGATACTACACAGCTGTGTCCTTGGTGGACAGCCAATTTAGTTAATCAGTAGAGTTAGTCACTCAATGACTGATCGATTTGTTGATAGAATAACTCAAATTGTTAAGACCGAATTAGCTCAAGCGTGGTTTGATTTTTGGAAGACTTAACACCCTTAATTATGGTTAAGCAGAGATATAAAGCTTGATTTAATACTTAGAAATTATCAGTCGGATAGCAAATATGTCAGCAGAATTAAACAAATAAGATGCAGGAATTAAAGTGTTGAAATGTAAAAGACATGATAAGTTTTTATAGAGGTTCGAAGATGGGGTAATTCTTCTACTCCTCTCTTCTCCAACTCCTGGAGGAATCCACTAGGTATTGATCAAGTATACAAAGTGGTAGTACCCGGATACAAGTCTTGATCACACACGGTGACTTGATCCTTTGGGACTCGATCCGAGACGCCTTGATCACTCAACTCGCTTCTCGCACGACTCGGCTTCTTCACAGGCATTTTGCCTTTGCTACTACAACCCACTTGCTCAAGCTCTTTGGATTTGATCACTAAGCCCTCCAAAAGCTCAAGACTTGGTTCAACTTGAACCTTCCTACAATCCTTCGTGGAATGTAGACCCCTTGATTCTTGATAATTTCCTCTTCAACCGATTGAAGTTATCTTTCTTTCACGGTGAGTGTTGGATTGATGTTTTTCGTAGTAGGCTTGAGGATTGAGCGTTTAATAACTTGAGAATATTTCAGTTACAAATTCTTTCTTTCTTGCTTGTATAGTCAAGGTAACCTCTCGTAATCTACGTAACCTTTTCTCGGTGTTATTCCTCGCCTTTTATAGTGATCTTTCAAAAATCGCCCGTTGAAGAGATAGGCTTATTTTTGAAAGTCACTTGTGGTCGTTGGCTTGTCTTGTTGCGATCCTTGGAATTGCCATTTCCTCGTATGAATTTTTCTTGACTTTTCGTAGAGTTCGACACGGTGTAGTGCTTCCCATTGGTTTATTCCTTTTGCACGCTTCTCGGGATCGAGCACTTCGAGAAAGGTAGCATGGAGATATTACTTGTTTAAGTAATTCTCTTGATTTCGACAACGGATCTTTTTCGATTATCTCAACTTGACCGCATTTCCTTGCTTTCCCCAGGTGACTTAGAGTTAGCTTCCAATCATTGGATGACTCTTCCGTCACTTCAACATGAGACTTGGCTTATCTTGAGTTGACTTGACCGATACTCCTCTCAATTTGCATCTTACCGCTCCTTGATCGAGTTCCCGTCTTCTCTTCTTTGCCATACTCAAATTTGTCTTGCAATGAGTCTTCCTTCTAATCTCCAGTTGTCTTCTTGCATGTTTGGGCATAGCCGACTTAACTCACTTGACCAGCCCTAATTATTACAATGCGGTTCTAAAGACAAAAATTGGGGTGCCAACTTCCTATTCTAAGTTTTACATGGCATTCATCAAAATCTAAACAATAAATTTCCCAACAATTTCCCCCTTTTTGATGATGCCAAAACTTAAAACATTCAAAATGTAAATAGCAAAGATACATACAGATAGTGCATTCACATAGAATGTATGCGTAGAATCAATCCTTTTATTGATCATAACATTCTTGTTCTTTTACACAATGTTTACAAGGTGTATCGAGCAAACATTTGTCTACACAAAAAATAAAGAATTTCTGACTTTATTGCGAGAAGACTTACATAGTATGTATTTACATAGTAAAATACATGAAGGGGTGGACAAAGAACACTTCATCTCCTTCGCCCTTCCTTCTTTCATCTTCCTCGATTCCGTCATCTTCGGTCTTCTTCTCTTTTTCTCATCTCCACCGCTTCTTCTTCTTCTTTTCATATGCTTTAAGGGCAGCTTCATCTCTTCTTAATCTCTCTTGTCTTTCCTCCCACAAAGCTGAGTTTGTCTCTTATTTTCTTCTTCTATTCTTTTCGCATACTCAACATTGCTTTTAGCCACTTGCAAATTGGCTACTTGGTCAACCGGCCAAAGAGATCCCTCCTTTCTTGCCTGGATCTACATACTCAATGTTTTTGGGCATAGGCCCCAGGTCCGAAACCTCTTCCTCCACCATCGCTTCTTCCTCTACCTGGGCGTGTATTGTCTTTGGGGTCTTCTTCTTTCCGGTGAGTGACCCGGAGTGACAAAGAAAGTGACAAAGCAGAGCGATCGCTAGGTAGTCTCGCCGCTGTCGCCTTCTTCACATAACGTGAGACCCTTTTCCAAGACAAGTCCCAAGCTTGAGCCATAGACATGTTTGCAAAGTATCCTTCGGATGCGAGCGTTTTAAATTCATCAACCGATCGTGGCTCGGTCCCGACATCCGAGATGGCATAAGTGTCTCTCGTCTCTTTGGAATGCCTCCATGTTGTTTCAAGATGTTCATAACTCGGGCATCCATTCTTCCTTCCACTTCCTCCATCCCCGCTTCAATTGTCTTTCTCTTTTCGGACCATAGATATAGCAGAGTGTTGGAGTGGCGAGTCACTGGAGTTTGTCGATAATATCACATTTGTGACAAGACCTTGTTGGGGGGTTTGTGCAATCATCAAGGTCATATCTTTCGATCCTTCCCCTCAACAGACTTTCCTTTCTTTTGTTTTGACACTTCTCTTGTCTTTCCCTTCACACCGCTTCCTCCTCTTCGAGATCTCTTTAGCGCTTTAAAGTATTCCTCTTCCCCTTTTTGGCATCATCAAAGGAGAGAGGGACACTGAAACATCTTGGCAAGCGGGAAGTCGAGCTGGCGATAGCCGAGTTCTCGCCTCGAGTCTGCTGCGGTGTATGCGGCACGAAATTTAGAGTGAGTAGCGTTGGACTCTGCTTTGAAATTAGCTTCATCTCAGCCATGAGAAGGCTGAATTTTCTATCCATGTTTTCTTCCATACTACTGGAGATCACTCTTATTTTGCTCACGCAATGACTTTATCTCGGCAAAGTGTGAGCTTCATGCATGTGCTCAATGTGTTCTCTCAATTTCGTTTTTGCATCAAAGCATTCTCGGCTCTCCATACCAAGACTTGTTGAACAATGTTCAAATATCTAGCTTGTTCCACACGCATTGTTTTTCTTTGTTGCCACCATTCCCGATTCGATGTTATGCCTCTCAAGTCGCCAGAAGGTTGGCATCTCTCGTTATCCATCTCATGTCCATAGAGGCCTGGTGCCTCTCCATCCGTTCAATTTTAGCAAATAATGCTTTGAACACCTCCCGAACTTTTTGTTTCTTCAAGATTTACGGTGACGGCCATGCGGCGTCAAAGTCATAGTCACCGAACGATGGTGTTGGATGGGAGAACAGGATGCAGCGTGGAAGCGCGCGAGATCGTTCTCGACTTGTCGGGAGGTCGGGTACCTCCGAGAGAAAGGAAATGATTCTACAAAGGAATCATCACGCCAATCGGGATTTGTTCAATGATAAGAGGTGCGCGTGAAGTTCCTTTTTGAGTCGAACTCTTTGTAGCTTGGGAGCTGCTCGCGATGGACTCTGTTTGGTGGGGTCTTTTGTGAAGTGGACCCACTTTGCCGAGCCTCATTGTCTCAACAGCCTTCGTTGGTCTCGGTGGTTTCTCCAATTGAGTGGATGGTCCTCGGCCTTATCGAAGCGTCATCGGATGATGATGAGATTTCCATTGGTGGCTTACCATCAAAATTGAAAGTTTGACGAGTAGTCTTGAGATCGACTTGCTCGTCTTGGGAACATCCTCGGTGAGTCTTTTGGATGTCACGGGGATGACTCGCCTTCTTCGCCGCTTTCCGATCCCGGAAAGGTTACATCGGGATTATCCTGGGAATCATGAAGCGCGCTTATCTCCTTTTCGGATGGGTCAATGATAGCAAGAGGGATGTTCTCTACTTGCTTCTTTACCCCGGGAAGTCTCAACCTCCCGTTGGCCTTCATTACCTCCTGCAGGTTTCAACCGCAATGAGGCTGGACCTCCCTTTCGACGGTGTCAAACTGTCTTAGGGTCTTTCGTGGTGGCATCCATTGGAGTCTCAACCCCATGGATTGCACTTTCATCGCCCAGTGTTAACTCCTGTGGCTGTTCCTTCTTGTGCCTCGACCGCATCGCAGCGTCATTAGCCTTCAGAGCGTTGGCACCTCGGTGAGACAGCAGTCTCAATCGCCCCGAGCTTCGTTGATGGCAACTTGCTATTTATTTTGTGTTTGTACTTTCTCCACTTCGCCTCCTAGATTCATTGTGGAGTCATCTGCAGATCCTCCGACCTTGCTGCGGTGGAGGGAGTTTTCCCACCGGTGCATCGCCTAAGTGACTTGGAATGGGGTCACTCGTCTCCAAGCTCCCGGGCTGTTTTCCGAGTGTTCGTAGTTGGGGCGGTGGTAAGACACCTTCATTAGGGGTTGGCTCGATTGGGGTTCCCACTAACCCGGTTTCATCGCCATTTCCTTAATTCCTTCTTCCGAGTGAGTCAGAAGGGGAAGTGGTGGCAGCAACAACAGTGGCGATTTGCTACACTACTCTCATTGGATTGATTTCCAGCTGTGTTTTGGAGGACTCTCCTGGTCCCTCCATCATGCTTTTCTCATGAAGAATTCGGGATTCATGCATTGTTTGCTTTGCATTTGCAACTTTTCGCGGTGGCAAAGCAGCAGGATCCCGATCCTCATCACTTTCTCGATAGAATGTCGAGGTGAGGATGTGTATGTTCTCGGGTGCCGGTGAGAGAGCGGATGCTTGCCTTCTCTCGTGCCTCGATTTCCGCGCCGTCTCTCCTTCTCCTTATCCTTGAAGATCCGCAAGATATCCGTGCGAGCTTTTTTTCTTCCTCGATCTTGAGATCACAGAGGTCCCAAGGAAGTTGTGATTCCTCTTCCTCTTCTATAAATTCAGCCGTTGAACCGGTCCTTGATCGACTCAATTTCCACTTCCTCCACTCCCGCAGACGGTTTTGGATGTCCTGGGTAAGGTGGGGATAGAATCATCACATCACTATCATATCTATCGCCTTCTTCTTGTGTCTCGGTTGTGCGAACTACAGTTTGTGTCTTGATTTGCCTCTCTTGATCGCCTTTGGCAGACTTAGTTGTTTCATCAATTATATTAGGGGACTCTACTTCTTGAGTTTTGGTATTTGCTCCAGTTGAGTGGTCGACTCGGCCGGTTTCTCAAGCTCGGATCGCTTGATGATTATTCGTCGTCTCTTAGTTCGTACAGAGGGACCTCGGTTCGAGAGAGAGTTTCTTCGAGTCTTGGGCGGGGCAGGGTCTTTGGTGTTTTCTTCGAGGAGCAGCCGTCTTGGCTTTTCGTTCTCCTCTTTTTGACGATCGGAGAAGGTAGTTGAGAGTCCTTTCTCGCCGCACGGGCAGGAGACACACGGCTGCGGGGCGGTGACTACCGCAGCTGCGGGGGGGAGCGGGTTTGTTTTTCTTTTCGGGAGAGCAGCATCTTCTTAGCATTTGTTGCAGGAGCACTTTCTTCTTTGGTGGAGAGGAAACAGTTGTATCTTGAGTGGTCGGTGATTCCCCTCACTCGTGTCGGCCTCTCTTGGCGTAGGCTCTCTTCGTGCGCTGAGAGGTTTGATCTCGAACATCCTCTTGTTTACATGGAACGCCTTTCCATGTCTAAGAGGGACTTCTTTCACCTCCATCACCGGCCAATCACTGGCCATATCCTAGGATCCTCCAAATGCACCATCTTCCTTGAAGGATTTGTTCCCTACATTTCGCAGAGTCTGTCTTTGTAGACAAACTCGGCCAGTTTATTTTCTTTTCTTCAATGATCGCGGCCATTACGATCAACTTTGCTTTTTGTGATTGGTCAAAGCCGCCAAATTTGATGTCTATGCATTTGGCAACTATGTCCAACAGTTTGTGGTAATCCTCCTTCAGCAGCCTCTTGTTTGTTGTGTAAACTATTTTATCAGCATAGTCGGGCTTCGTTGATTTCTGATGCTCCTTCCGTCGGTAGTGAGCAGTGTTCAGCCAAATCCTTGGCAGAGATGGTGAACTTCTTTCCATGAACAGATGATTTTATCCCTTCATCGTGAATCTCAGCGTTCACGTAGAACTGTGCGACCTCTTCCACATAGGTCATTGAGAACTCCATCGTCAGAAATGGTTTCAGCCCGGATTTTTCGATCTTTTCAGCGATTTTCTTTATAAGGGCGTCATCGGACCCTTGTTTGACCATGCCCTCAAAATCCACGGTCGACCCTGTGTGGATTTGTTTTCCTAGCTTGACAAAATCATAGGTTGATGCCATTTTTCAGGATTTCACCTAAAAGAAACTTAGAAATTTGATTTGAATACTGAGAGGGTTTTGAGAGAGTTTTGCCTTTGCTTCTGAGATAGAAATGAACCGTTTTGGTGATATGTGAGAGAAAACAGACGAAAATGGGGTAAGTATGGTTTCTGAAAGGACGTGCGGGTGGTTTTTGAAATGTGATCGAAATCAACGGCTTAGATTTTGCACGCCGATTAGCATTTAATGTTTCGAATTTAATGCGGCAGCATTTATATCCAATCATAAGCTTGGGATGCAGCTTTTTGTCTGTACACATCATCATTATGCTGACGTCATTCTTAAAAACATTCCCTCTTAGTAAAAATGACTGCGTTTTTGTCACTTTGCTCATAAATGACTCAGCTTATCCCTTAGCTGATTTAACTCTTCTTGGTCACAGTTCTCTTAAGTGACTCAGCTGTCAGCTAATTCGGTATAGCTGTCTTTCCAACATGACTGATTTATTTAGCTGATTTTGAGAATTCAATCCTTTTTCTCTTTTTGTGTTTCATTTCTTTTCTTTGAGTCTTCTGAGTGTTAACTCAGCTCAATTAACCCTAACTCATGCTTGAGTTCTTCATATCTTGACTCACATAATGGTTTTGTGAATATGTCAGCTAACTGTTTATCAGTTGAGATATTTTCCAATATGATGTCCTTCTTTTCAACATGATCTCTTATGAAGTGATATCTGACATCGATATGCTTTGTTCTTGAGTGCAACACAGGATTCTGAGTGATTGCAATTGCACTTGTGTTATCACACATGATTGGAATTTCCTTTTCTTCAACTTCATAGTCTCTCATTTCCGCCTCATCCATAGGATTTGGGCACAAAGAAATTTGCCCAGCCTATGTATTCTCGCTTTAGTGTAGAGGTGGCTATTGAATTTTGCTTCTTGCTAAACCAGAAATCACTGTATCCAAGCATTTGACATGTGCTCGAGGTGCTTTTTCTGTCAACTCGCATCCAAAGATAGTCGAGTCCGAATAGCCAATTAGCTTAAATCCACCTTTCTTTGGATACCATAAGCCAACTTCTTGGCTTCCTTTCAAGTATCTCAAGATTCTCTTAGTGGCCGAATAGTCGAAATCTTGCACATACACCTACAAACAAAGGTGATGTCCGGGCTCGCTTCTTTGTGAGATAGAGCAATGATCCAATAAGTGCTCTATATCTTGTTTGATCTCTGTGCTTGCCATCCGCATCCATGTCCATTTTGATCGATGTATTCATTGGTATTTTCACGAAGACTTCTCCTCCATACCAAATTTCTTCATTAAATCTCCGGTGTATTTTGTTTGACTTATGAAGGTTCCATCCTTCGATTGTTTCACTTGGAGTCCAAGGAAGTATGCCGACTCTCCCATCATGCTCATTTCAAATTTGCTTTGCATGAGGTTTGAAAATTTTTCACATAGCTCTTTGTTTGTGGATCCAAAAATGATGTCATCCACATATATTTGAACAAGCAAAGATGCTCTTCTTGTCTTGAATTCTCGAAAAGTGTTCTATCTACTTTTCCTTTTGTGAATCCATTTTGATTAGAATTGTGACAAAATATCATACCATGCTCGGGTGCCTGTTTCAATCCATACATAGCTTTCTTGAGTTTGTATACCTTATCTCCAAGAGTCTTCGCTCAAATCCTCGGAGGTTGTTCAACATACACTTCTTCTTCCAATAAACCATTTAGGAATGCACTTTTTACATCCATCTCGATATACAATAAAATTCTTGTGAATCGCATAGGCAAGAAACATCCTTATAGCTTCCAATCTTGCTACAGAGCAAATGTTTCATCAAAATCTATTCCTTCTTCTTGGCAATATCCTTTGGCTACTAGTCTTGCTTTGTTTCTTACCACGTAACCCTCCTCGTTCATCTTGTTTCGAACACCCATTTAGTACCAATAACATTTTGATGGGTGGGTCTTTGAACTAATTCTCATACTTTATTTCTTTCAAACCGATTCGACTATTCTTGCATAGCTTGAATCCAATGTGTGTCATCCATTGCTTGTAACACATCTTTAGGCTCTATTTGTGAGATAAAGCATGTGAACATAGCTTCTTGTTGAGTTCGGATCTTGTTTTGACACCTTCTCTTATATCTCCAATGACAAGTTCTCGGTGGATGGTCTTTCACCCATCTTACATCAAAGTTGAAGTAAGTTATTTGGATTGATCGTCTAGGTATTTGTGTTGCTTTGATCGACTCTCTCGTAATCACTTAGCCGCAAATTTTCCATTGTTTTTGAGATTCATCTATCTCATTTTCTTCGAGTTTACAATTCAGTTTCGGCTTGACAAAGATATGGACTTTTTTCGTATGTTTGGATGATTCAACTTATCACGGTGACTCTTCAATATCTTCTCCATTTACATTTGGCTCATCGAATACCACATGAATGGATTCCTCTGCACCATAGTCCCTTTTGTTGAGTACTCTGTAGGCTTTGCTTTTTGAGTATCCCAAGAAGATACCTTCATCGCCTTTAGCATCAAAAGCCTTTAGATTGTATTTGCCATTGTTATGGATGAAGCATTTACATCCAAATATTCTAAAATATGCAACATTTGGTTTTTCCCTGTCCAAATCTCATAGGAGTCTTTGTCAATTTTGTCTGTTTATCATACATCTATTTTGAGTGTAGCAAGTCGTGTTGATTGCTTGACCCCAAAATCTTTTTGGTAACCCCGTCTTGACTAACATGGTCCTTGCCGCTTCTTTGAGAGTTCTATTCCTTCTTTCTCGCAACTCCATTCTCTTTGTGGTGTCCTTGCTGCAGATAATTCATGACCAATGCCATTTTCAATACAATATCGAGTTATTATCCCATTGACAAACTCGGTTCCTCTATCCGATCTTATTTTGATAATGGTTTGGCTCTTTTCATTTTGAATTTTCTTCATCGATTTGGCGGTTTTCAGAGAGTTTCTTTCTTTTTACACATGAATATAGTCCATGTATATCTTGAGTAGTCATCTACTACCACCAAGGTGTATTTCTTTCCACTTATGCTAGGTTCCATGGGCCAAATAGATCCATATGTAGAGATGTAATATTCGTGTTGAAGATAGGCAGGTCTTTTCTTTGAATGATGATTTGATCTATTTTCCCTTCTGACATGCGTCACATATACTCTCCTTCTTGTATACTGAGTCTGGAAGTCCTTCCACAAGATTACTTCTCGCAAGCTTGTTAATCGTTTTTGAAATTTAGGTGACTCGGCTTTTTTGTGCCACGTACCAACTTGATTCAAATTTGTGCTCTTTGCTAATAGACAAGTCTTTGGGTGTAGCGGTTGACCAATCTACTACATACATGTTCTTTTATCTGCATCCTTGCAACACAACTTCATTCGATTCAACATCCTTGATTTGGCATATACCCATGTTAAATCCAACATTATAGCCCTTGTCACAGAGTTGACCGATGCTTAGCAAGTTGAAGTTGAGTCCTTCAACATATGCAACATCTGTGATTTCTAATCCGTTCCTCTTGATGGATCCAATGCCTCTTATTTCACCTGGAGCTTCATTTCCTCCAAATATGACTTTTGCTCCTTTAACTTCCTTGAATTTTGACAGATTTTTCTTGTTTCCTGTCATATGTCTGGAACGACCACTATCCATGTACCAGGTTCCTTGGCACTCATTGTTCCTTGAACCGCAATCAAGGAAATTAAGTTTTAGGTACCCATATTTGTGCGGGTCCCGAGGGGTTAGAATTGTAAGATGATCCAACCAACTTATAGCCAAATGATTTGACTCTAAGGGGTTGCCATCTATCGTGCCATAATCATAATTAATCTTGGCAAATTGCTTGGGGATTTTAGGTTCATACAAATTGTCTCTTTTGTCTGTATGCCTGTGTATGTGTTTTAGCAATCGCCTTCTTTGGGTAATTGTGGTGTCTCTGAGTGTAGTGTCTAGGTGCATATGTGTGCTGATGAAAGCTTTTGTACCTTTGGAATGGCCTTTGCTGAGTTCTAAGCCTTTGCCATTTGGGCTTATATTCCATAAGTCTATGCTGATAGTTCACATCATTCCAATCAGCTTGGTTTGGATATTTTCTACCATTCCCATCATATGTAGTTCTTTTATAGATTTTCTGGGGTTTTGGTAGCTCTGTTTCTTCTTTACAGAGTATTTTCTATTTGGAGTTTCTTTGATGAACTCGATGAATCTCTTCTCTTGTCCTTTCAAAGCCGCACTCAATCGGGTCGTTTTTCTTTTCCTTTATAACCAAGGCCGTTTGCTTGTAATTGTGCTTTGGTGTGAATATGTGTGCACCCTTTGGAGTTTTGGATTTTTAGACTCTTCATTTCTTGAAGATCCTTTTTCCAAAATTACTTTTGAGTTTGACATAGCATAGAGGAATTAAATCCTAAACCTGTCTTGTCTCCACATTCTCTTTGACTCATAATAAGATCATCCAATGATTTAGATGCCTTAGTGAATGAGGCAATTACATTTTTGAGGTCATTCTCCTCTTTTCTATGGCAGCTATTTCGCTATTAGCTTGGCATTTTCAGCCTTTAAACTTTCATTCTCATCGGCCTATTTGACTTAGAGTACTCATTTCATTAGTCAAATTTGTGTGAGTTTTGGCTCTTGAGTAGGCTGTTTTCCTCATTTAGTAGTGTGTGTGAGGATTTAATGTGTTCAAAATCTTTCATCATTTTGCCTAATGAATCATAAAGATCGAGTGGGTGATGAGGTGTGTGTGTCACACGTCACTATCACTAGAATCGAGTTTGATGAGTTAGAGTGTACCTCATTTTCTTGGTCAGGTTGATCTTGCTCCTTGGCCATCAAAAGATCAAGGCTTCTTCTTCGAGTCACTTGAGTAGTCGCTTCACCGCTCTCTCAATCATTGTCTCTCTTGACTTGGTTGTCTCGCAGCGATCTCTGCAGCCAACATTGCCTTTTTCTTTTCTTGTCTTCTTTCTCTCAAGATCTTTCTTTCTTCTTCATTCCCGTATTTGTTGACTACAGGATATGGACAATCAATGGCATAGTGACCTGGTTGCCTACGGTTCCAAAGCATAGATATTCAACCTTTTGATCAGCTCTTTCCATTATTGGATTGTCAGCCCTTTGATATTCAGTTTTTTGATGATCTGTTCTCCTGGTTGGCCTATCTTCCCTTGACTTGGAAGGGGCTGAGTGTCTTCTGGAAGATTCGCCCTTGCCTCTCTTGTAGTTTTTATTGAAGAACTTGTTGAACCTTTTAACCATCAGGGCTATTTCTTCTAGATCAATGACTTCTTTGACCTCAGCTCTCTTTTCATCCTTAACAATTAGAGCAACTGTTTTGGGTACAACTGTCTCTTCCTGATCTTTTCTTCTCAGCTCAAATTCGTAGGCTTTGAGATCTGAGAATAGTTCATGGTTGGAGGTCTTCGATAGGTCCATGGAGTGTCTCAGTTGTTAGATAAATGTTTTTATCATGATTTTGATGATTTTGTTCAAATGAGTTTTTATACCAAAACAATGTCCCTAAATGTTGTCCCAACACTTCCGATCGATCTAAAATGTTTTTACTATTTTTCGGAGTATTTCTTGAAGTTTATATTCGATTTAAAATTGACAACACTTTTGTTTCAGCTCGACGGTCGCCCTATAGGGCAACCCGCACTGAGTTGAGTTTTGAAAACAGAAAATGGGTCGTAAGAGAAAATGGGGGGGCGACGGTCGCCGACTGTGTGGGCGGCCGGTGAGGGCGACCGGTCGACCATCGGGCGACGGTGCACCGGGAGTGCCCTCTCAAATGCGGACTTCTCTGTTTTGATTTTCTATCAACCCCAACCGGTCAAGACCAAGGGCGACCGGTCGAACCCCTTCGACCGGTCCCCCGTGTAAAAATTCGCAGAATTTCATTTCTATCTTATCTCTCGTGCGACCGGTCGAACCCCCGTTTATCAAAGAAACTATCCGTTGCATTTTTACGCTTTTTCCCTATTTTGTGGGATTGATTTCTAACACTCTATTGATGATTTTAAATGGTTTCTTTTGCAGAAAATCACTCCCCAAGGAGGAGCCAATGTCCTGGAAATCAAAGCCAAGACCTCTCCTATAAATAGAGGCTTCATTCAAACAACAATATACAACACTCCATACAAGCAAAGAGCAAACAAAGCAAACACTTTCATATATCTTGTTGTATTAGCCTTAGCACTTTCACTTGCACAAATTTGAGGTCTAGGCTTTCAATTCTTGATTACACTTGTACTCATATTGTATCAATCATTATTGAGTTGTAATCTTGATTTTGGTCATCATTCAACACAAGACATTCTTGTGAGTATTCTTGTGGTAAGAATACACTTGGGTGATCTAGGTGATAGGTGTTTGAAGGTTGTGGTAATCTTCAAAGGTGTTGTAAGAGGATTGTGGTAATCCTCAAGGTGGTGTAAGAGGGTTGTGGTAATCCTCAAGGTGTTGTATTAATTTTTGTAAATTAATAATATCTTTTTCCTTTTGAAATCCATCCCAGGATATACTTTTGGGGTGGTAGAGGATTAGGCCCTAGGTTGGTTGAACCTCTTTAAATCGACGAGTGTTGTTTAATTTCCGCATTTACATTCTCGTCTTTGTTTGATTATTCGAAAAAGAGGGCAAAATCTGAAAAACCGAGATAATCTATTCACCCCCTCTAGATTATCGTAGCCACTTGACTAACAAGTGGTATCGAGCCAAACTCTTTGGCTAGCTCGTTCCTAGTAAAGAGGAAAGATCCATGGCTACGAATGACGCTTATCTCACCACCGGCGCCTCCACCAACAAGCCACCATTGTTCGACGCCAACAACTACGCATTTTGGAAAGACCGTATGGAGTGCTTTCTACAAGGGTGCGGGTTTGACATATGGAATGTGGTTATTGAAGGAGTTGATCAACCAACGAAAAAAATGGAGGATGGCACCTCGGCTCCTAAACCTTTCAAGGAGTTCGATGAAAATGATAAGAAGGCTTTTCTCTAAACGGTAAGGCCTTAAATATTTTGCATTGCTCACTTACCGCCACCGAGTACAATCGCATACGAGGCATAAGGTCGGCACATGAGGTTTGGGAAAAATTGGAGACTATATATGAAGGGACAAAGAAGGTCAAGCAAGCTAGAAAGACCATGCTTGTTAAAGACTTTGAAAACTTTAACATGTATGATGGTGAAAGCATCTCCAAGATGGTGGAAAGGCTTGACAACATTGTCAATCCTCTTGTGGCTCCCTCGGTAAAGTCATCTCCAGAAGAAGACAAAGTGACTAAGGTATTGAATGCTCTTCCCGGCTCATGGTCCGAAAAGGTGACGGCAATCACGGAAGCACAAAATCTTGAGACACTCAAGTTTGACGAGCTCATCCGGAACCTCCTCATCTATGAAGTCTATCTCAAGGAAAGGAAAAATACCAAACCAACCATCAATCAATCGAGTATGCAAAATATTCCTAAAGGTCTTGCTTCCTCTTCTAATAATGCATACTATGATAATGATGATGATGATGAGGAGACGGCCGCACTTGTTCGAAAATTTGCAAAATTTGTGAATAAAAATAAAGCAAGAAAACCAAGAGATAATGCTTGCTTTAAGTGCGGAAAACCGGGCACTTCATAGCCGATTGCCCAAAACTCAATGAGGAGGAACAAAAAGAAAAAGAAGCCTTTTCCGAAAAAGAAGGCTCTAAATGCGGATGTCAAAACTTGGGATGAGCTACTCGAGACATCCGACGAGGAAGGTGAAACCGAACATGGTCTTATGGCTATAGATGATGAAAATAATGAGGTACGCTCTAACTCCTCTACCTCCTCCTTAGTTGATGAATTGCAATGTGATTTTGATGAGTTGCAAAATGAATTTCAAAAATTGATTGTTAAATACAAGAGTTTAAAGAAGGAGCATAAAGAGCTTAAAATAGAAAAGGATAAATTATTTACATCTTATGAGACTCTTGATCATGTTCATGCTATTACCCTTACTCAAATTCAAACTCTTGAAACCGAGAAACAAATGCTCACTAATGATATTGATAATTTGAAAAAGGATGTGCATCGTTTTAATTTAAGCACGGATAAGGTTACTAAAATTTTAGATGCACAAAGAGGTGAGCATTCAAAACAAGGACTTGGTTACAAACCATTTCAAAAGTCTTTAAGAAAAATGACCAAGGTCCGAATTTTGTACGTGCTAAAAGTGCCCATAATATTATTTGCTTTTATTGTGGTAAAGTTGGTCACTATGTTAGCAATTGTAAATTGAAGAACAATTTTAGCTTTGTTTGGAGACCCAAAGGTCTCAAGGCTAACCCCATGGACCCCAAAACTATAGGGTACCTAAAAATGGTTCGTTTGTAGGTAATAGCGCTACAACAACCATGGAGGATTCGAAATGGCTCGTGGACAGCGGATGTTCACGCCATATGACCGGAAAGAGAGAACTTTTACCAACATCAAGTTCCAAGAAGAGGGTATGGTCATGTTCGCAATGGCAAAGGAAGAATTCTTGGAAATGGAGAAATTGGTAACTCTTCTTTCTCTCTTAATAATGTTCTTTTAGTAGAAGGGCTTAAATTTAATTTGATAAGTGTTAGCCAACTTTGTGATTCAAATTATAATGTTGTTTTCAATAAAGAAAAATGCCTTATTCGTAAAAATGATGAAATTATTTGTGAAGCAAATAGAAAAGGCAATCTTTACAAAATTTCTACTAGTGATTTGATTAGTCAAAATGTTTCTTGTCTTGTCGCCAACAATGATTTAACGAGTTTATGGCATAGGCGACTTGGACATGTTGGATATAAAAGTTTGAAAAATATTTACAAAAACCAACATGTAAAAGGACTACCCAAATTGAATTTTGAAAATCTTGGCTTATGTGACACTTGTCAAAAGAACAAATTAGTTAAGAGTAGTTTTAAGCCCAAAATGAAATTTCCACAACCAAGCCTCTACAACTTCTTCACCTAGATTTGTATGGGGATATTGGTACGGCTAGTCTAAGTGGAAAACATTACACTTTTGTAGTTGTTGATGATTTTTCTAGATACACTTGGGCTCTTTTTCTTGCAAATAAAAGCGATGCCGTTAATGAGTTTGTTAAGTTGTGTAGACGCATTGAGAATGAAAAGGAAGATACTATTAAAACTATTCAAGTGATCGAGGCGGAGAATTTGACGGTGAGTTTAGAGTCTTTTGTGAAACCAAGGGATATACACACAATTTTTCGGCTCCAAGGACACCTCAACAAAATGGTGTAGCCGAAAGGAAGAATCGGACACTTCAAGAAATGAGTCGGTCCATGCTAAATGAATTTTCACTTCCAAAATATTTTTGGGCCAAGCCGTAAGTACCGCTTGCTATGTCATTAATCGAGTTTATATTCGTCCTAAAATGAATAAAACTCCATATGAGCTTTGGAAAGGAAGAACTCCAAATATTAGTTATTTCAAAATATTTGGATGTAAGTGCTTTATTTTGAATACTAAGGATCAATTGGACAAACTTGATCCTAAGGCCGATGAAGGAATATTTATGGGGTATTCAACCAAGAGCAAAGCATATCGGGTTTACAATAAGACTAGCATGGTTGTTGAAGAATCTATTCATGTCAAATTTAATGAAGCCTCGGGTGTTGAAAGAATACCCAATGACGATAGTGATGAAGAGGATATTGTTGAACCTATTGTTCAAAGTGATGCTCATAATGATAAACCTTCTATTTCAAATGATCAACCTTCAAGTTCAAATGTTCCTCAAGAAGATAGGGTGATACTTGAATCTTCCCGTAGCATTGAAATTTAAGGGAGATCACCCAAAAGATCTTATTATTGGTGATCCCCTTGATAAAGTAATGACTCAAGAAATTTTGCCGAGAAAGCTCTTATATCTCAAAAAGAGCCTAAAAATGCTAAGGAAGCTATTGAGGATGAAGATTGGTTTTTAGAAATGCAAGAGGAGTTGAATCAATTTGAAAGAAATGATGTATGGGAATTAGTACCTTGTCCTCCATCTCAAACAATTATTGGTACAAAATGGGTATTCCGGAACAAACTTGATGATCAAGGCAACATTGTTCGTAATAAGGCAAGGTTAGTAGCTCAAGGGTATTGTCAAGAAGAAGGTATTGATTATGATGAAACATTTGCACCGTAGCACGTTTAGAAGCTATTCGCATTTTACTTGCCTATTCTTGTTTTAAAAATTTCAAGCTTTACCAAATGGATGTTAAATCCGCTTTCTTAAATGGTTTTATTCAAGAAGAAGTCTATGTAAAACAACCTCCGGGTTTGAAAATTTTTCTAGGCCTAATGATGTTTTTAAACTTAAAAGGCCTTGTATGGTTTGAAACAAGCACCTCGTGCATGGTATGATAGACTTAGCTCTTTTCTTTTGCAAAATGGTTTTACAAGAGGTAAAGTTGATACTACTCTCTTTGTTTTTGAAAAAGGGCAAGATTGTTTACTTGTGCAAATTTATGTTGATGATATTATCTTTGGTGCTACTAATGAATCTTTGTGCAAGAAATTTTCTAAGTTAATGCAAGGTGAATTTGAAATGAGCATGATGGGAGAGCTTAATTTCTTTCTTGGACTTCAAATCAAGCAATGCCAAGAAGGTATCTATATTTCACAATCAAAATATACAAAGGAACTTTTGAAAAAGTTCGGCATTGAAGAAGGAAGAACCGTCTCGACTCTATGGCAACCAATGTCAAAATTGACAAAGATGAAAAAGGCAAGTCGGTTGATGAATCCAAGTATCGAGGTATGATTGGTAGTTTACTTTATTTAACCGCTAGTAGACCGGACATTCTTCATGCCGTATGCCTATGCGCTCGTTTTCAAAGCAATCCCAAAGAATCTCATATGAGTGCCGTTAAAAGGATTTTTCGATATTTGAAAGGCACTATTCAATATGGTTTATTTTATCCAAAGAATGAAAATTTTTCTCTTAAAGGTTATAGTGATTCGGACTATGCGGGAAATATTGATGATCGGAAAAGTACTTAGGATCATGTCAATTTTTAGGCGATTGCCTAGTTTCTTGGTTTTCAAAGAAACAAAATTGTGTTTCACTTTCAACGGCCGAAGCCGAATATATTTCCGCCGCTTTTTGTTGTACTCAACTTCTTTGGATGAAACAAACCTTAGCGGATTACAAATGTTCTTTTGAAAATGTTCCTATCTTTTGTGATAACATATCCGCTATAAATATTGCTCAAAACCCGGTTCATCACAACCGTACTAAACATATTGAGATTCGACATCATTTTCTAAGGGATTGTGTCTCAAAACGAAAAATTGAGATATCTTTTGTGCCATCTCAAGATCAATTAGCGGACATCTTTACAAAACGGCTAACTTCCGAGACTTTTGCGTCGATACGAGCTCAGTTAGGCATAATGCATATTGAATGAGGTCTACGTTTGCATTTTGCATGTTTTTAAAACTTAGGGGCGAAAAAATCGGATTTTTGGTTGAAAATTCGGATTTTAAAAAATTTGACAAAATAGTGCCCTCAACCACGACCGGTCGCCCTAGGCCAAATTTTGGTTTAAGTTCGTTCTGTCTTCAGCATTTGTTATTTTCACCTCTTTTTGCCATTTTTCGTCCCCTTTGCCAAATGCACACAATTTTCACTCAAAATTGATTTTCATGCATTCAATTCATATCTTGGACCTTATATAGCATGTTTATCATCATCATTGCTCATCTTTTCCGATCAAATGGTAAGAATTTTCCTTACTTTGCTCAATTGGGTTGAACCCTTGAGTTTATGGCTTTCTTGTATATTTCTTGATATTTTTTGCTTATGATCTTGATGAGCTTAGTTATTATGTTGTATTGTATGATGTTTGATGTGAATTGGTGATGCAATTTTTTGGCTTGGATCATTTACAAGGGCTATATACAACTCTTTTTATTTTTCACGCCCACAATGTGTTCGATGAAATGTCACAATGAAAATTTCAACTTCTACATGATTCTCTCGCTTCCAAAAGTCTTCAATACTCATTGAAATCATGTTTTGGCAAATAAAACGAGCGTATGAACTCTTCATGATACATTTCTCCCATTTTCCTTGGTGTTTAAGCCTAAATTGCTCAATGGTTGATAAACCATTTCTTTGGCGCACTTTGATATACTTCTATGATGTTTTTATCATCCTAACATTTTTTTGATGATTCCAAAGGGGAGAAACAGAAATTGGCTCGTTAGCTCAAAGAAGCTAATAAAAGCTCATGATAGAAGCTATAAGCTATGGCTTATTAAGGCCATAAGTTGTGAAGAAAACTCAGTCCAATGATTGTTTTATGAACTTGTTTGCATGGATAATAAGTATTTGTGACAGGGGAGCTTCTAAGCTCATGGAGTTGTTGTTTATTTTGTAAAAGCTTGTGCTTCTAGCTTATGCAATATTTCTTATTAATGTGCTTGTTGATAGGGGAGCTTTTGTAAAATGTTTTTAAACGGATAGTTTACTCATAAACCGGAAAATTATTCATTTTTGAAATCGTCCTCTTGAAAATTATTTTGGTTTGTAATCATCAAAAGGGGAGTTTGTTAGATAAATGTTTTTATCATGATTTTGATGATTTTGTTCAAATGAGTTTTTATACCAAAACAATGTCCCTAAATGTTGTCCCAACACTTCCGATCGATCTAAAATGTTTTTACTATTTTTCGGAGTATTTCTTGAAGTTTATATTCGATTTAAAATTGGACAACACTTTTGTTTCAGCTCGACCGGTCGCCCTATAGGGCAACCCGCACTGAGTTGAGTTTTGAAACAGAAAATGGGTCGTAAGAGAAAATGGGGAGGGCGACCGGTCCGACAGGTGGGCGACGGTGAGGGCGGCACGGTCGACCACCGGGCGACCGGCACGGGAGTGCCCTCTCAAATGCGACTTCTCTGTTTTGATTTTCTATCAACCCCAACCGGTCAAGACCAGGCGGCACCGGTCGAACCCCCTTCGACCGGTCCCCCCGTGTAAAAATTCGCAGAATTTCATTTCTATCTTATCTGTGCGACCGGTCGAACCCCTGTTTATCAAAGAAACTATCCGTTGCATTTTCGCATGACTTTTCCCTATTTATCCAAACACTTTCATATATCTTGTTGTATTAGCCTTAGCACTTTCACTTGCACAAATTTGAGGTCTAGGCTTTCAATTCTTGATTACACTTGTACTCATATTGTATCAATCATTATTGAGTTGTAATCTTGATTTTGGTCATCATTCAACACAAGACATCCTTGTGAGTATTCTTGTGGTAAGAATACACTTGGGTGATCTAGGTGATAGGTGTTTGAAGGTTGTGGTAATCTTCAAAGGTGTTGTAAGAGGATTGTGGTAATCCTCAAGGTGGTGTAAGAGGGTTGTGGTAATCCTCAAGGTGTTGTATTAATTTTTGGTAAATTAATAATATCTTTTTTCCTTTTGAAATCCATCCCGGATATACTGGGGTGGTAGAGGATTAGGCCCTAGGTGGGTTGAACCTCTTTAAATCGGCGAGTGTTGTTTAATTTCCGCAATTACATTCTCGTCTTTGTTTGATTATTCGAAAAAGAGGGCAAAATCTGAAAAACCGAGATAATCTATTCACCCCCCCCTCTAGATTATCGTAGCCACTTGGACTAACATCAGTGCCATGACCTTCATTTCCCATTCAGCTGGGAGACTTTTTAGGATCTTCATACACATTTCCTTCTGTGTATATTCCTTTCCAAGTGCAGATAGCTCGTTGGTGATTTCTATGAACCGAGCATCCAGTTGATCCAAGTTTTCTCCTGCGATCATTTTGAAATTCTCAAATTTTTGTACTGACCATTTGATAATTTATTTTCTTTGATTTGCTCACGAGCCTTCACAAATCAATGTTAGTTTGTCCTGCATTTCTTTAGCCGTTTTGCATGATTTGACTTTATTGAACATGGCTTTGTCAAGGTTTTGTAAAGGATGTCCTTGGCTACATTGTCAGGTTGTATCTTTTTTGTCATCATTTGTCCATTCGAGTTCTTGGTTTTTCAACCATAGTGGTCCGGGGGCAACATCCTCTTCACCTTCACCGCAGCTCTTCTTACAATTTGTGTTCACCTTTAAGATTTGCAGTGGCCCATCCTCTATCACTATCCACATCTCATCATGTAATGCCGATAGATGAGCGCATACGAATTTTCAGTCATCAAATTCTTCAATTGTGAACATAGGGATACGTGTCAAATTTGCTTCCATGATAATAAATTTTAATAATAAAAGGAGTTTTGAAAATTTAAGTACTAAAGCAGACTTTGAAAAGTTTGGAGATCTAGTTCAAAGAACCGGTCATGCGGAAGGCTCAATGAACCAACCGCTCCGATACCACTTGTAGGTCCCAAGGGGTGTGAGTGTAAGGTTTAGAAGGGGGTTGAATAAACCTTACCAAATTTTTCGATTTAGTCCTTTTAAAAGTTGAGTTGATACTACGGTGTGTCCTTGGTGGATGACCAATTTAGTTAATCAAGAGAGTTAGTCACTCAACGGACTCGATTGATTTGTTGATAGAATAACTCAAATTTGTTAAGACCGAATTAGCTCAACTCGTGATTTGATTTTTGGAAGACTTAACACCCTTAATTATGGTTAAGCGAGAGATATAAAGCTTGATTTAGTACTTAGAAATTATCGGTCGGATAGCAAATATGTCGTGAGAATTAAACAAATAAGATGCACGGGAATTAAAGTGCTTGAAATCTAAAAGACACGATAAGTTTTTATAGAGGATCGAAGATGGGGTAATTCTTCTACTCCTCTCTTCTCCAACTCTGGAGGAATCCACTAGGTATTGATCAAGATACAAAGTGGTAATGATCCGGATACAAGTCTTGATCACACGGTGACTTGATCCTTTGGGACTCGATGAGACGCCTTGATCACTCGGTGGCTTCTCGTGACGACTCGGCTTCTTCACGCCAGGCAAAGTTTTGCCTTGCTACTACTGACCCACTTGCTCAAGCTCTTTGAATTTGATCACTAAGCCCTCCAAAAGCTCAAGACTTGGTTCAACCTTGAACCTTCCTACAATCCTTCGTGGAATGTAGACCCCTTGATTCTTGATAATTTCCTCTTCAACCGATTGAAGTTATCTTTCCTTCACAGGTGAGTGTTGGATTGATGTTCTTCGTAGTGTAGGCTTGAGGATTGAGCGTTTAATAACTTGAGAATATTTCAGGTTACAAAATGTTTCTTTCTTGCTTGTATAGTCAAGGTAACCTCTGTAATCTCACGTAACCTTTTCTCGGTGTTATTCCTCGGCCTTTTATAGTAATCTTTCAAAAAATGCCCGTTGAAGAGATAGGCTTATTTTTGAAAGTCACTTGTGGTCGTTGGCTTGTCTTGTTGCGATCCTTGGAATTGCCATTTCCTCGTATGAATTGTTCTTGACTTTTGAGTTCGACACGGTGTAGTGCTTCCCATTGGTTTATTCCTTTTGCACGCTTCTCGGGACCGAGCACTTCGAGAAAGCGACATGGAGATATTACTTGTTTAGGTAATTCTCTTGATTTACGCAACGGATCTTTTTGATTATCTCGACTTGACCGCATTTCCTTGCTTTCCCAGGTGACTTAGAGTCGACTTCCAATCATTGGATGAGTCTTCTGTCACTTAAACTTGAGACTTGGCTTATCTTGAGTTGACTTGACGATACTTTCTCGGTGCATCTTAGCTGCTCCTTGATCGAGTTCCGTCTTCTCTTCTTTGCCATACTCATTTGTCTTGCAATGAGTCTTCCTTCTAATCTCCAGTTGTCTTCTTGCATGTTTGGGCATAGCCGACTTAACTCGGCTTGACCATTTGCCCCTAATTATTACAATGCGTTTACAAAGAAAAATTGGGGTGCCAACTTCCTATTCTAAGTTTTACATGGCATTCATCAAAATCTAAACAATAAATTTCCCAACACATCTGTATGTTAATAGCTGCCTATTTTAATAGCAGTTTATACTAAATTACTAATAATTGTTGAATGTAGATTGCCGACTGCTAATTAATTTTTTGTAACAAACGTTTACCAGTACATTTCAAGTCATACGACTAGAGTAATTTTCATGTTAAATTAATAAAGATCAGATCATATTTCCTATACCATAATGAGAGTCAATTAATTAGATTACGTGTTACACTAATACATGGAAACAAAATTGATGACACCCGACTGAGCTGGAAGCAAATTAGTCCACGTGGCCACTCAAAGACATGTACATATGGGACCCACAGGGGCAACACTGATCGGCGATAGCGTGGCTGCCAACCTGATGACGTGGCACGATATGGGCTCGGCTCGGTCCGAGCCAGATTCTGGCGGGAAATTTATGGCAGGAAATTTAAAGGATAACTATCCAGTTAAGGAAGGTTAAGTGCACCATTAACACAAGTAAACTGACACTTGTCAGCATAACACTTGGCCAACATGCATGTTTAGAGAAGTGGCAAACACTTGGCCAACATGCATGTTTAGAGAAGGACATGTGTCCCTTTAATATTATTTTAGTGTTAAGTGTAAAAGTGATTATTAAAAAACCACTAATGATATGGGTATAAATAGGCCTCATTTATGAGGAAAAAGAGAGAGAGAGAAATAATGGAGGAAAAATGCTTGTAAAAGCACAGCTGTAAAAGAAAACCGACCAGAAGCTTACAGCTCGGTATTATATATAAAAAGGAAGAATTAGCCCTGAATTAGAGTCTATTCTCATTTCCACGTATTACATTTCCGTATATTTTTGCTTGTTGACCAAAACGCACGTCAACAAATTGGCGCTAGAAGGAAGGCCGTCTAGGTCGATCCGAATTGACTAGTCAAGTCACATGAAGTTAGATAAATCTATCATTAACTCCCTTGAAAAGGACAGAATGAGTCGCATCTCGAAACGCCCGTATAATCAAGATCCGGTAAATAACCAAATGGCCAAACTACCAATGGCCAAAACGTGCCTCGATCGGGCGGGGAGCACGACTTTTTTTTTTTTTGCTCAACTCATCGCAAACCCCACTTTTGTTCAACAAATGAATCAACCCATCTCCCAAACACTTGCAACTACTAATTCGCAAATACAACCTCCACCTCCCGCAAATATTCACCCACTTAACCCCGGTAAATGTTAATGTTAACCCTCAAGTTCCTACGCCTCCTCGCGATGAAGGCCAGGAGGCTAGTTCTGGCAATGAACAGCGCGGTCGCCGTGATAGACGATGACCACGCGACGATGTAGAAGAGCAAAGCCGCGTGGCAGAGTCGCACCAGGAGCCCACACGCCACCGCCGCACCCGCTCCATGTTTGCGGGATGGCTGGGGCTTGATCCCCTTCGCCCCACCCGATCGATAAGTTCCAGGCTCCAGTTTCCGGACGACAGAGAGCAGGCTAGGGCCAACCAAACACAAGGCCCTAGCCCATTGGAGGAACGGGAGGCTGAGATCTTGTGTCTTCGCCGCCGATTAAATGAATTGGAGGATGGTCCTGAAGAAGGTCAGTGTCAAAGGCCGCATCAGGTAACCAGCCAGCCCTCTGTGGTATCACCCTTTGCTCCTAGTATTCTGTCAACTCCTCTACCACCAAAGCTCAAAAATTCCACAAGTCGGTTTATACAATAGAGAGACCGACCCGACGACACACATCCACAAATACTTAGCGTGGATGGAACTTTATAGTCCCAGTGATGCGATTTTGTGTAGAGCGTTCCCATTAACGCTGGGCGACCGAGCCCACCGTTGGTTTCGGACCCTGCCGCAAGGGTCCATTCGGTCTTGGGGCGACCTGGCGCCCGCATTTACAACACATTTTCTTACTTCTAAAGTCCGAGCTACACCGAAAGATTCCCTTGTAAATATTAAGCAGGGAAAAGATGAGCCTTTAAAAAGTTTCGTAGTTCAGTTTAATAAGCAGGTTCGGGAGATGGAGCCGGTCTCGGATGATGCCATTTTGATCGCGGCCATCGCCGACCTCGCTCCCGAAACATGGTTCAATTATTCTATCCATGAATCGGGGGCGACCTCGTATCCGGAATTTCTTATCCGTGCGGAGCGCCATATCTGTGTGGAAGAAGTCATGGCCAGTCAACGTCCAAAGCAAAAGGCAGGGGGCGTGAAGAAAGATGGAAAGAAGGAGTCCACTTCAGGATCGGGGTCGGGTTTCAGGCCTTTTTCAAAACCCGACCCAGGGTATAAGGCACGCGGGGATGTACGGCCAAGGTTGTTGCGCTAAGGAGTGCTCGACCCACACTCCTTGGCCGATATGGAACGAGATACTGTGGTCTTAATTTATTACCAGCTCGGCCTTTAAGGCCGGAGCCCGCAAAGTTGGATGCTCGAAGATATCTTTGTGCCTATCACAAGTCGATAGGCCATGACACGGATGAGTGCCGAGACCTCATCAGAGAAATAATGTGCATCGTTCAGAGGGGCGGCCTAAAGTGGTACGTCCACGAGTTACAACGACCATCAGCGCTCGCTCTAGGTGTAAATCCAGAGCGATTGACAAATCCAACTCACCTACCGTTGCGCGAACGAGAATCAAGGTAGGAGATTCTCGATGATGTCCGGTGTTAATAGAATCAACACCAATGCGATTAAGGATAAGCGCTCGAACAGAAAAGAAAAGCGAGATGTTAGGAAAGCGCCCCACGAGAAAGCGGAGTCATGGTGGCGGAGATTAGAGAAGGCCAACCGACGGGTCACTTTGTCTTCTCGGACATGGATGCCGACCAGGTGGTCCACCCTCATTCTGACCCCCCTGGTCATCACGGCACCTATTCTGGGCATTCCGGTGCACAGAATTCTTATCGATTAGGAAGCTATTCATCGGTCATTTATGTCCGGGCTTTCAGAAGGCTGAATGTGGACGACAGCTATATTCGTCCATGTAATGATAGTATTTTGGGTTTTGGAGGAGGAAGGATTATCCCGCTCGGGGAAGTCGACCTGCCCATTCATATAGGACAGGGAATACACAAACGGACCATCATTACCACGTTCAAGATTATCAACGCTGACTTCGAGTACAACGCGATTATTGGAAGGTCGCTACTTTATCACCTACAAGCAGCCGTTTCAATATATCATTTTTGTGTGAAGTTCCAACCCCGGATGGAGAAGCCATCCATAAAAGGAATCAGAGGGAGTCGCGGGAGTGCTCTTTTAAGCTCTGACCCGCGGAGATTAATGTGGTAGAAAGGGGAGAAACTAGCGGGACGGTGAAGGATGCCTCGTGGGAAAAAGGCGAGCCCGAGCAGGAGGAGATGGTTGTTTCGGAAAATAATCTAGGTAGACGACCTGGAAAAGAACTAATGGTATAGGATGGGGAACAACCACTGATTGAAGTGGAGCCGGATAATAAACCAGCAATCAAAGAAGAGTTGCCCCTACAGAAAAAAGAGGGGCGAGCGAAAAAAAAAAAAAGAAAACACGCGGAACCGGTGGAATAGGTCGACACGGTTGATGTCGACAAGCAACATGGGGGATGCCAATTACGTATTGGCCACAACCTCCAAGAGCCATTCCGGTCGGAATTGATCGAATTCCTCAAAAATAACCTTGATGTCTTTGCATGGACACACTCTGACATTCCGACAATCGATCGCAAACACGCTTGCCATCGCCTCAACTTAGACCTTACATTCCAACCGGTGATCCAAAAAAGACGCAAGCTCGGCCCCGACAGTGTCGCCCTGGAGGCCAAGGTCAATAAATTGCTCGACAATAGTTCATCGGGGAAGCCCTTTACCTCGATGGGTGGCCAACCTTGTATTAGTGAAGAAAAGCAACGGCCAATGGTGCCTCTACGCAGATTTCACCGACCTCAATAAGGCATGCCCCAAGGACAGCTATCCTTTGCCGAACATCGATTATTTGGTAGATGCCACAGTAGGACATGAGCTTATGAGTTTTATGGATGCATACTGATATGGCACAGTGATTGGTAGGATGATGGAGGTGAAAGAGTCCCTCTTAGACATGGAAAAGGCGTTCCATGTAAACAAAGAGGATGTTCGAATCAAACCTCAGGCGCACGAAGAAAAGCTACGCTTGAGAAGACGCTTCTACAGTGAGGGAATCGGTGACCACTGAAGATCTGTTTGTTTTCCTCTCCACCAAAGAAGAAAAGTTTGCCTACTATGTTGCTAAAAGAGCTATCCTACTCTGCGGCAAAGAAAGTCAAACTTGCTCCACCTTTGCCCTGTTAGTGTCTCACCTTGCCCTGTGGCGGTCGAAGGAGCTCTCAAATACCTTCTCGATCGTCAAAAAGGAAGAAGCGATAAGCCAGGCGCCAGCTCCTCGAAGAAAACACCTGGCCTGACCCCATCGCCCAAGACTCGGAAGAAACTCTCCGAGACGAGAAATTCCTCACGGTACAAACTAGGAGACGAAAAGAAAGAATCATCAAGCGCTCGAGCTTGAGAAAGCCGGCTGAGTCGCCACTCAATTTGGAGCGAGATACCCGAGATTCTTTGGAGAAGTAAGTCTCGGATCTTATAGATGAAACAACTAAGTCTTAAGACGATCGTGAGGCAAGCGGAAGAAATAGTTGTAGTCCGCGCGGTGACACCTGAAGAAGGTGATGGGGCGATGGTGATGTGATGATCCTATCCTTACCCCGGACATCAAAATCGTCTGCGTGAGTGGAGGAAGTGAAATTAGTCGATCGAGGGAGCAGTTCCAACGGCCCGAGTTTGCTCGAAGAAGAAGAGGAAGCTGAACTTCCTTGGTGACCTCTGTGATCCCGGCACGGATGAAGAAAAGTACCTGCGATATCTTGCAGATCTTCAAGGATAAGGAGAAGGAGAGCGCGGAAGATAAGGCAAGAGAGAAGTCAGCATACGCCCTCTCATGGAACCCGCAGAACATACACATTCTCTTCGATATTCTATCGAGAAAGTGATGAGGATACGGACCTGTTGTTGCCGCGTTGAAGAGTTGCAAATGCAGCAAGCAATGCATGAATCGAATTCTTCATGAGAAGACCATGATGGAGGGACCGGAGAGTCCTCCAAAACACTGTACCGGAAATTGATCCAATGGGAGTGGTTCAAAGAAATCGCCGCGTTGTTCTTTGCCACCACTTCCCCACTCACTCGGAAGAAGCAACTAATGGAACTGGCGATGGCGGGTTAGTGGGGACCCTGGTTGAGCTGACCCCTAATGAAGGTGTCTTACCACACCGCCCCAACGGGCCGAACACTCGAGAGAAACAACCAGGAGTTTGGAGACGAATGACCCCATTCCAAGTCACTCACCAGTGCGCACCGAGTGGGGAAATCCTCCCTCACCTGCAGCAAGGTCGGAGAATGCTGCGGATGACTCCTAGCGAATCCAGGAGGCGAAGTGGAGAAAGTACAAACACAAAACTAACAGCAAGTTACCATCAACGAAGCTCGGACGGTTGAAGCTGTCTGTCTCGAGGTGCCAAATCGCTACGAAGGCTAATGACATTTGTTGATGCGGCCGAGGCACGAAGGAAGGAACAGCCTTGGGAGTTAACACTGCAGGCGATGAAAGTGCAATCCATGGGGTTGAGACTCCAATGGATGCCACCACGAGAAGACCCTAATAGTGACACCGTCGAAAGGGAGGTCCAAGGCCTCATTGCGATCGGAGGCTAGGGAGGAAGTGAAGGCCACGGGAGGTTGAGACTTCGAGGGTAAAGAAGTAGTAAGAGAGAACATCCCTCCTGCTATCATTGATCCATCCTCGAAAAGGAGATAAGCGCTTCATGATTCCCGGGATAATCTTGGTGTAACCTTTACCGGGATCGGCGCGAAGAAAGCCGAGTCATCCCCCGTGAAAGATCCAAAAGACTTCGGTGAGGATGTTCCCAAGACGAGCAAGTCTCGATCTCAAGACTACTCGTCAAACTTTCAATTTTGATGATGAACCACCAATGGAAATCTCATCATCATCCGATGACGCTCCACGATAAGGCCGAGACATCCACTCAATTGGAGAAAATTTGAGACCAACGAGGCTGTTGAGACAGCTGAGGCTCGACAAAGCTGGGTCTACTTCACAATGAGACCCCACAAACAGAGTCCGCGCGCGGCTCCCAAGCCGCAGCAGGTTCGACTCAAAGGAACTTCACGCGCACCTCTCATCATTGAACAAATCCCGGTTGGCGTGATGATTCCTTTGTAATCATTTCCTTTCTCTCTAGAAAGTACCCGACCTCCTTGAAGAATCGAGAACGAACGCGCATGCTTCCACAGACCAGCTCCTGTCATTTCGCCATCGGTACCATCGTTCGGTGACTATGACTTTACTTTGACGTCCGCATGGCCATCACCGCAATGAAGAAACAATTAAGTCGGGAGGTGTTCAAAGCATTATTCTTGAAATTGAACGGATGGAGAGGCACCAGGCCTCATGGACATCTTGATGGACAACAGAGATGCCAATCTTCATCGCCGACTTGAGAGGCATAACAGGTCGAGGATCGGGAATGGTGGCAACAAAGAAGAAACAATGCGTGTGGAACAAGTTAGATACTTCAGGACATTGTTCAACAAGCCGCTGGTATGGAGAGTCGAGAATGCCGATGCAAAAACGAAATTGAGAGAACACATTGAGCACATGCATGAAGCTCACACTTTGCCGAGATAAAGTCAGCGTGAGCAAAATAAAGAGTGATCTCCGGCGTCTGGGAAGAAAATATGACGAGAAAATTCCAGCCTTCTCATGGCTGAAATGAAGCTAATTTCAGCAGAGTCCAACGCTACTCGCTCTGAATTTCGTGCCGCATACTCGCAGCCGGGGACTCGAGAGAACCCGACTATCGTGACTCGACTTCCGCTTGCGATATATTTCGGCGTTCCTCTCTCCTTTGATGATGCCAAAAAGGGGGAAGAGGAATACTTTAAAGCGCTAAAAAAGATCGAAGGCGAGAAGGAGGAAGCGATTGTGAAGGGAAAAGACAAGTGAGAAGTGTCAAAACAAAAGAAAGGAAAGTCCGTTGAGGGGGAAGGATCGAAAGATGTGACCTTGATGATTGCACAAACCCCCCAACAAGGTCTTGTCACAACTGATATTATCGCCAAGAAATTCCCAATGACTCGCTTACTCCAACACTCGCTATATCTATGGCCGAAAAGAGAAAGACAATTGAAGCGGGGATGGAGGAAGTGGAAGGAAGAATGGATGCCCGAGTTATGAACATCTTGAAACAACATGGAGGAATTCCAAAGAGCAGAGACACTTATGCCATCTCGGATGTCGGGACAGAGCCACGATCGAGTTGATGAATTTAAAACGCCGCATCCTCAAGGATACTTTGCAAATATGTCTATGGCTCAGCTTGGGACTCAGATCTTGGGAAAAGGGTCTCACGTTATGTGAAGAAGCCGACAGCAGCGGCAGAGACTACGGTGATCCTCTACTTGGTCACTTTGTGGAAAGAAGAAGACCCCGATACAATACACGCCCCAGGTAGAGGAAGAAGCGAGTGGTGGAGGAAGAGGTTTGGACTCCAGGCCCTCGCCAAAAACATTGAGTACGTAGATCCGTGCAAGAAAGGAGGGATCTCTCGGCCAGTCTTGACCAAGTAGCAAATTTGCAAGTGGCTAAAAGTAATGCCGAGTATGCGAAAAGAATAGAAGAAGAAAATAAGAGACAAACTCGGCTATGGGAGGAAAGACAAGAGAGATTAAGAAGAGATGAAGTCATCGGGAAGGCATATGAAAAGAAGAAGAAGGCGGCCGACGATGAGAAAAAGAGAAGAAGAGCGAAGATCTTTGAACAAGATGAAAGAAGGAGACAATAAGGAGATGAAGTGTTCTTTGTCCACCCTTCATGTATTTTATTATGTAAATACATACTACGTAAGTCTTCTGCGATAAAGCTATAAACTCTTTATTTTTTTTGTGTAGACAAATGTTTGCTCTGATACACCTTGTAAACAGTTGTGTAAAAGAATGTTATGATCAATAAAAGGATTGATTCTACGCATACATTCTATGTGAATACACTATCTGTATGTATCTTTGCTATTTACATTTTTGAATGGTTTAAGTTTTGGCATCATCAAAAAGGGGGAAATTGTTAAGAAATTTATTGTTTAGATTTTGATGAATGCCATGTAAAACTTAGAATAGGAAGTTGGCACCCCATTTTTGTTGTAAACTGCATTGTAATAAATAAGGCTGGTCAAGCTGAGTTAAGTCAGCTATGCCCAAACATGCAAGAAGACAACTGGAGACTAGAAGGAAGACTCCGCTGCGAGACAGCTGAGTATGGCAAAGAAGAGAAGACGGAACTCTATGAAGGAGCAGTGAGATGCGGTGAGTGGAGTATCGGTCAAGTCAACTCAAGAAAAGCGAGTCTCAAGTTGAAGTGACAGAAGAGTCATCCATGATTGGAAGTCGACTTAAGTCACCTGGGGAAAGCAAGGAAATGCGGTCAAGTCGAGATAATGAAAAAGATCCGTTACGTAAATCAAGAGAATTACCTAAACAAGTAATATCTCCATGCTACCTTTCTCGAAGTGCTCAGTCCCAAAAGCGTGCAAAAGGAATAAACCAATGGGAAGCACTACACCGTGTCAGAACTCTGAAAAGGTGAAGAACAATTCATACGAGGAAATGGCAATTCCAAGGACTGCAACAAGACAAGCCAACGACCACAAGTGACTTTCAAAAATAAGCCTATCTCTTCAACGGGCAGATTTTTGAAAGATCACTATAAAAGGCTGAGGAATGACTCTGAGAAGAGGTGACCAGAACCACAAACATTCAAGCAATTATTAGAACTGTAACCTGAAATATTCTCAAGTTATTAAACGCTCAATCCTCAAGCCTACACTACGAAGAACATCAATCCAACACTCACCTGTGAAGGAAAGATAACTTCAATCAGTTGAAGAGGAAATTACTGAAGAATCAAGGGGTCTACATTCCACGAAGGAGTGTAGGAAGGTTCAAGGTCGAACCAAGTCTTGAGCCTTTGGAGGGCTTCGTGATCAAATCCAAAGAGCTTGAGCAAGTGGGCTGTAGTAGCAAGGCAGCTGCCCAATGAAGAAGCTGAGTCGTACGAGAAGCCGGTGAGTGATCAAGGCGTCTCCTCATGAGTCCCAAAGGATCAAGTCAGTTTGTGTGATCAAGACTTGTATCTAGACTGTTACCACTTTGTATCTTGATCAATACCTAGTGGATTCCTCCAGGAGTTGGAGAAGAGAGGAGTAGAAGAATTACCCCATCTTGAACCTCTATAAAATCTTATTGTGTCATTTACATTTCAAGACTTTAATTCTTGCATCATATTTGTTTAATTCTCTGTGACATATTTGCTATCCATTAGATAATCTCTAAGTACTAAATCAAGCTCTAAATCTCTACTTAACCAAACTTAAGGGTGTTAAGTCTTAACTGAAAACAAACCACGGTTTAGTTAATTTAGACTTAACAGATTGAGTTATTCCATCATGCTCGATTGAGTCATGTTGAGACTAACTCTTGATTAACTAAATGGTGGCTCCACCAAGGACACGTTTGTGTAGTATCAACTCGAATATTTAAAAGGACTAAATCAAAAAATTTGGTAAGGTTTATTCAACCCCCCTTCTAAACCTTACACTTACACCCCTGGGACTACTGAGTTAGTTAATAAAATGTTTGAGGAGTTGATAGGTTATTCCATGGAGGTTTATCTGGATGACATGTTGGTGAAATCCTTGTATATATCTCGATCATCTTAATGATCTTAATAAAATGTTTGCCATTTTGCGAGCGTACAAAATGATGTTAAACCCAAAAACGTGCACCTTGGGTCGGCTCGGAGTAAATTTCTCGGGGTATATGGTTAGTCAAAGGGGAATCAAGGCCAACCCGGATAAAATAAGAGCCGTAATTGATCTTGAACCCCCAATTCGTCAAAAGAGTACAAAGCTTGACAGCCGACTAAGCCGCCTAAACCGGTTCGTTTCACGGTCCGGACAAATGCAAACCTTTCTTTGAAATAATAAAACAAAATAAGAATTTTGAATGGACCGAACAAACACAAGCCGCTTTCGAGTCACTTAAACAACACTTAGCCTCAATCCCGTACTACAAAACCAACCCTGGGAGAGGACTTATATTTGTACCTCGCGGTCTCCGAGCACGTCGGGGTCGCCTTGGTGCTTATTAGATTGACAACTCCGTCCAACATCTCGATCTATTACACAAGCCAAGTGTTGCACAATGTCGAGCCTCGTATCCGCCCATGGAGAAGTTGGCATACTGGCCGGTCATTTCGGCCCCAAAACTCCTCCGCCGTACTTTTGGAACACAGATTGTGGTATGGCGACCAACTACCCATCAAGCAAGTTCGACCAATTTACACCGGGTCGGATGATTAAGTGGGCTATCGAGCTCAGCCTGTTTGACATTTTGTACGAGCCATGCACGGCAATTAAAGGACAAGCGTTGGCTGACTTCGTAACCGAGTTCACACCTTCCATCCAGCTTGAGGTGGTCGAAGATCAAGAGTGGAAGTTGTTTGTCGATGGCTCTTCCACCGCAGGCCGAGCAGGGGGCGGGATCGTAATCGATCCAAAACTTAAGTGCTACTGCTCGGCCGTGCGGTTCCAATTCCCAGCAACTTACAACGAAGCTGAGTACGAAGTGCTCCTGGCAGGACTGGAAATGGCAGCGTCGATGGGCCTAAAACGATTGTTGGTACACAGTGATTCACAGTTGGTGGTCCATCAAATCAATGGCGAGTACAAAGCAAAAGAACAGAAAATTGCATGATATTTGGACTTGGTCAAGAAAAAACTTTCGCATTTCAAGGCAGAAGTCCTGCATGTTCCCGAATCAAAACATACTGGATGCCTTAGCTAGGTTGGCCTCGGCCCGGGGACCGACGCGATTGCGAATGTCACCATTACTCGATTGTCCGCCCGTCACTTAATGCAATCGAAGATACACGTCAATGAAGCGGATTGAAATGACTCGGATGGCTCCAATCGCCCAAAGATTTAGAAAAAGGTATTCAACGTAAGACAAGACCGAGGCAAGAACGTTGCGAACTCAGCCGCTCGGTTCACATTGGTGGATGGTGTCCTATACAAGCGTGGATATTCCATCCGCTCCTTGGTTGCCTGTCGGAAATAGATGCGACTACGCGCTCCGAGAGGTACATGAGGGTATATGCGAAATCACGTCGGGGCCAAACATTGGCTTACAAGTTAATACAACAAGGGTACTATTGGTTGTCCCTTAAAAGGATGCGACCGACCTTGTCAAAAATGCGAAAGATGTCGAGATTTGCGCCACATGTTAGGTACCTTACGAACAACTTACTTCCATATTCATCTGTGGCCATTTGCCAAATGGGGAATGGACCTCATTGGACCACTCTCACCGGCAAAGGGGCGTGAGATATGCCATTGTGGCGGTGGATTATTTTACAAAATGGGCCAAGCGGAACCCTGGCGAAGATAGATGAAGAAAAGATTGTTAACTTTGTATGGAAGTCCATTATCTATAGGTTCGGGATACCATACTCGAGTGCCACAGATAATGGAAAATAATTTGATAACCGGAGGTTTCGAAATTTTTGTGAAGGATTTCACATTAAAAATTATTTCTCGACCCCGTATCACCCGCAGTCCAATGGACAGGTCGAAGCGGTGAATAAAATACTCAAATATACTCTAAAAGCAAGGTTGGAGGAATCTAAGGGTAATTGGCCTGAGGAGCTGCCCAGTGTATTGTGGTCGTATAGAACAACGCACCGAGCAGCCACGGGGGAGACGCCTTTTTCCCTGGCTTATGGGGCGAGGCCGTTATCCCCTGTCGAAGTGGAGCCCTACTTTTAGAGTTGCAAATTTTTCCGAAGAAAACAATGAAGCCGCACTCCGAACCGTGTTGGATCTATTGGAAGAAAAGAGATGCAGTGCCGAAATGAGGAACGCCGTATACAAACAAAGGAGTGAAAGGTACTACAATTCAAAAGTAAAGAAAAGAAGGTTCCGAGTCGGCGACCTCGTTTTAAAAAGAGTGACCGGGATTAAGCCCAGCCCGTTAAAACCATCCTGGGAAGGTCCGTTCCGGGTCAGTAAGGTCATGTCAAATGGAGCATACGAGCTTGAGTACTTGAGTGGGGAAAAGTTTGCACATCCATGGAATGTATCATACCTTAAGAGGTACTATCAATAAAGTACGCAGCTTGTGGTTCAGATACAATTCTGAAAACCTATCCTTTAATCTGATATTCTGTGAGCTCTCTAAAAAGGGGGCAATTTTTATTCGCCTCGGCCAAGCCGAGCGCCGATCGCTCGTCTCGGGTACATCCCGTGCACATTTAAATAAAGGGAAGCTCGGCCAAGAGGCGAGCCTACCAAAAACAAAGACTCGGCTTAAGCTCCGAGCACAAGATTTGACAGAATAAATCCAGACAATTAAGGCCCATTACTCATACCATTTGAGTACCGAAAACCGAGCCCTATACTTGGAAAAATAAAAAGGCGGGCAGAGCGGTTATACAAAAAAAAAAGAAAAGACGAGCGTAATACTTAGCAAAAATTTAAAAATGCGGTGTAAACGCACAAATGATGAAAGAAATTTCATTTAAAAAGCAAAGTATTTACATTGGGGGCGTAACTTTGTTACATCAAAAGGCCCAAGGTCGTCTAGCCTACGGAAAAGGAAAATACAAAAAGGACAAAAACAAAAGATTTAAAGGGTCAAGCCCAGGTGGGATGAGGGATCTCGAAGGCTCACTTGAAACCACTTCTTCTAGAATAGGGGCCTCTTCCGCGGCGGTCTCAAGAAAGCGGGGGGATGGTATCAAGGTCGACGCCCACCGGGCAAGCTCACCCGAGCTCGGCCATGGTCTTGCGAATTTTTAAGGTCTTGTAGATCTCCCGATGCTGGTTGCATGTCCGTAGGGTCGCATGAAGGCGTATTCCTCCGAGTCTTTATAAGCCCGGACGGCTTCCACCCAAGCCTCCTCAACCTCGCTTATGGGAAGCTTCCTCCGCCTCCTCGCGGACTTGGCCGCGCCTCTCTAATTCCCCGGTATGGCGGCACGCTTTCTCCAACTCGCGACCTTAGCCCGGAGCTCTTCTTCGGCCTTATGGGCCGGGTCCCGCTCGGCCTCGGCTTTCACGGCAGCCTTCTCTTCAAAAGATTTGCCCCGGCGCTTCCTCCGTCCGGGGTTTTTAGGGACTCTTGGACCCGCGGAGGGTAGCATAAGCATCTTGCAAGTCGGGTATGCCGTCTCTCTCCGGTCGGCGTATTTTTCTCCAAGTCGCGAGCCCCTCCGATCGCGTGCCATAAGAGTCCGATGATCCTACTAGACAACCCCATGGCATACCGAAATCGCTTCCTGCTCCTCGGCCCGACGAGCGAAGCGCTCGATGCATGTGGTCCAAGCACGAGCTGGGACATCCCGTGCGGCCCGACCCGCCTATGGGGCCCTTGATTGCTCTTCAGTAGGTGTGGAGCACCTGACAAACTCCACGAACCACTGAGGCCGTGATCCGGCCATCCTTTCGCAGGCCTCCTCCCTCACCTGGCTCGGGGGGATAAAATGACCCTCCCGACCAAGGTCGTCCGAGAAGGTCCTCGGGACCCTGCCTGTTGGAATCCGCACCAGAGGCACCTGTGGGGTTGGCCCGGTCCTTTCTGTCCGCCCGGGCTCCTCGATCACAATTCCCCCTCTTTTCCTCTAGGGTGGGGGCCCCTCCATTTCCGGGATGTCCTCGGCAGGGCATTTACCGGCCCGGATTTCTTCTCTCCAGGCTTCCTCAGCATCAGCAGGCTGGCCCACCGCTCTAGTCCTGCGTGTGGCCGTATCTCTCACACGCTGAAGGCGGGCGAAGACGTCCACACCGCACCCTACAAGAAGGTCGATTAAGTAAAGGACAAAAAACGGAAAAAGTTAAAAAGAAGGGAAATTCGAGAATTGTAAAACGCACCTTGAGCCCCGGTTGTTCCCCCGTCGCTCGGGGTCCGCACCTGCCCGGTAGGCAAGGGCGTTTGCCCCTGAGGACTAGCCGTCATTGGGGACAGCCTTGCATGTTCCGTTTGCAAAGGCTGGCGCCCCAGCTCAGGAGTTTGTCCCCTCTCGGCCCTTGGTGGGCTCCTTTCAGCCTCCTCTTCCACCACCGCCGCCTCTTCCTCGGCCATCTCTCTCGCCTTGGGATCGGCAAGTAAAGGCGGCCGCAGCGGCTCAGCCTAAGCGAACTCTGTGGCAGACTTCAATCCTTTTCGTCCTTCCTATGGCCTGGATGTTGTCAAGCCGGCGGACAAAAGCGGAAAGCGGATCGCGGCAGAGGGTCGGTTCCTGAACAAAAAGAAGAATCAAAGTCAAACAGAAAAAAAAAAAAGAGAAAAGGAAAAAGAATACACTTACTTTAAACTATATGTAAAATCCGAAGGGGATGGAGGATCGATCCTCCGCCCGGCGCGAGTCCGCCACTCGCCTCTCACCCAAAACCATTTGTCCTTCCACTCCCTCAAGGATTGTGGAAGGCCTTCAACCAGCCTGCCTGGGGGTATCCGCCTGGTATGCACATAATACCACCACCCGATGGCGCCCCCACCGGCGTTGATGGAGTTGCCTTCCGCATAAACAACTCGTTCATCTCGGCGAATCGAGGACGGGGATACCCTTCCGGGAAAAGCACCATCGATCCGATAATCCGACCCAGGATAAGGGGTGCACTTGAGACCGTGGTAGGCCCCATTTGTGAAACCACCGCGTGAGCACCAACGGTAAGGGGAATCGCAGCCCATATAAAAGATCGGGGATATATACGGCCATACACCCTCCGGTGGGTGCTCGACACTCGCGCCATCCGCAACCAAAAAGTGACGTTGGTCGGGATCCTATACCTCGATGGAGGCGTTCACCTCTCGAATCATCGCATGCTCGGCGTATCATTTTGGTCGGAGGACCTCCACCCGCCTCCACTCGTAGGCGGGTCCTCCCGCGCCGCCATCACCATGTATGTGGCCCGCCCGACAGCCTTGCGGCCCTGCGCCCGGAGGCCTCACCACCCTCCTCCTCCCGCACATGCTCTCGTGGGTCCATGCCTTCTCCTTTCTCTTGCGATTATCTCGGGATTGGTGTTCAAAGCCTCTTCGTCGAACTCCTCTCGGACTAACCTGTGCTCGTAAAAATGCCCTCTCGATAGATGGTAACCAGGGACAGTTCAAATATGGTATGTGTCTGCTCAAGTGGAGTCTCGAATGGGGGTGTATGATTCGAACTTGATAACTCGATGACACCGGGTTTGTGTGGCGAAACTCTTCGAATCGGAGAAGAAGAAATAGAAGGATCGAGGGTGGATCTCGATTTTAACCTCAACACTATAGTTGCGGTTCGACTATCTTGAGAAAAAGACATTTGTTTGAAAAGGAGAAGAGAAGAAAGCTTTTGAAAAAATACCTAAGTGATTCTGGGATCTCTGAACTCAAAGGGCCGACCCGAAATTTCTGCTCACTCTAAAAGGATACTGCTCGGAAGATTATGAATGCAAAAGTGTAAAATGAAAGGTGAAAGGGGTATTTATAGATTAAGTTCCTCGAAAAATGGGACACCAACTCAAAAGGCGTGTCTTTTCAATTTCAAAAACTGTCAGAAATGTCATGTCCCCGTGTATCGCTTTGCATAAGTTGTCCCACCTCTTCGGTTCCTGCGCAGAGTTGGTCCAACCAAAAGGCGCCACGTGTCCATCATCATGAATTCCAATTAATGCGCCGTTTCAGGCATTAATTGCTAGACGACAAGTGTCAGGAATGAGTGACTTTAGAGGTTTCCTCTTCCCCATTAAAGATTCATAATTAGCATTAAAGTTTAAATCCGATTCCAGGAATTCTCTCATCGGAATTAAACTTGGGGGCCATTGATGACACCCGAGCTGAGCTGGAAGCAAATTAGTCCATGTGGCCATTCAGCACATGTACATGTGGGACCCACAGGGGCAACACAGACCAAGCTGATGACATGGCAGTCGACCTGATGACGTGACACGATATGGGCTCAGCTCGGTCCGAGCCAGATTCTGGCGGGAAATTTATGGCAGGAAATTTAAAGGATAACTATGCAGTTAAGGAAGGTTAAGTGCACCATTAGCACAAGTAAACTGACACTTGTCAGCATAACAACCAGATGAGTCGACAAGTGGAAAACACTTGGCCAACATGCATGTTTAGAGAAGGACATGTGTCCCTTTAATATTATTTTAGTGTTAAGTGTAAAAGTGATTATTAAAAACCCACTAATGAGATGGGTATAAATAGGCCTCATTTATGAGGAAAAAGAGAGAGAGAGAGAGAGAGAGAGAGAGAGAGAGAGAGAGAGAGAAATAATGGAGGAAAAATACTTGTAAAAGCACAATTTGTAAAAGAAAACCGACCGAAGCTTTATTTCGGTATTTTATATTAAAAGGCATAATTAGCCCTGAATTAGAGTCTATTCTCATTTCCACGTATTACATTTCCGTATATTTTTGCTTGTTGACCAAAACGCACGTCAACAAAAATCACATATCTTTCGAAGAGATGATTAACCAAACAACAGAATTTTGAAATATATTTAGATTTCTTGTTGCGTGAGATTAATAACAGGATTAACATAGCTAAGGTTTTCATCCAAACACTTGTGTTTTTTATACAAATATTGGATTTTTTTATCACAACCACAACTGACAGGAAAGAGATGAATCATACTAATTAACTAGACATGCATGTACCTAAATGGCATGGGCCTAACACATTATATTCTCCTTCAATTCTGAGCCACCCAGTCGGGTTGATCCATGGTCCTATCGGGACAAGATTTTCCGAGCCTGGCCCAGCCCAGATAGTTTGGCCGGTGGTTAGTTACGTTAGCTTTCTTGGTAAACTCATAATAATTCTTAAATACCAAGTTAAATATAACTATCATTTGATATTTTCTCGTTTACATAACACGATAGTGTGTAAATCTTAGAGAAGTGACCTCCAACTAATTGGTCATGGCATCATACACCGACGCATACTATGAGATTTATTTTTTCGACATGGATATGAAATCTATTTCTCAAGGCACAAATCAAATAAGGAAACTTTGTAGTTGATGATAACTTCTTGATTTTGAAATAGGAGTACTTCCACAATAACAAATCCAACCACCGATTTTGATGAGAATCCGTGGACAAGAGATTAAGAAGCGATGCAATTTGGACCGGTGTTACAAAATCCAGGACCAAGAGATTTAAAAATGCACTCGGCAAGGATGATTCAAGCCGTGCATAGTGAAGTTGAGAGTGCAGTTCCCATTGACGGAGACATTCGTGTGGTTCAGCTGATTCGCATATAAAAGGCGAACATACCTGTTATTTTCAAGCATCAATTGAATTTGAAATTTCCTCTCAAAATTTCTAGTGATTTTGTTAGAGATTTTTCTAACCGCAAGTCTACGGTGTCAAGTTTTAATATAGAGAAGTAAGGTTGTCGAATCCACAGGGAATAATTATCGAATTATTGCTAAGTACTATAATATAGTAGTCTAACTTTATTTAGAAATTCAATATTTGAAGGAGTTGATTATACTAAAAATATCAAAAATAAATCAAGAATATGAAAAATATCAATGAGTTTATCCAAATGATTAAATGAATTCTAGAGGTATGATGAATCTAGTTATCCCTTATGTTATCAATATGGTTTATCAATCATCAATTATCAATTTATAAGTCAAGATTTCTACAATAATCATTTTTCTCTCGAGTGCCAAATGATTTTAGATCTAATTGGAAAATCAATATCTCTATAAAAATCACCAATTGAAATCTCAATAAAAGCTATGAATCTTGATAAATGACTTCAAAGGATTCACAAATCTCTCAATTCTATGAAATCCTAGGTTATGCTATTCCAAGGTCATGTATTCAATTACCTCTCTCAAGTGTCAAATCAAATACACCAAACACTCTAAATTATTGATCAAGTAATTTAGAAGCAATAGATCCAAATAGCACAAATAAATTGATAGATCTAGATTGACAAACCACAATTTCAAAACATAAGTTCAAACATAGATTACATCATCCCTCTAGAATTATAGAGTTTAGCTCATGATTAAAGAAAATGAATCCATAAGAATACAACAATACATCTTACAAAATATGGAGAAAGTAACAAAATAAGAACAAGAGTTGAGGGATCTTTCTATTTCTAGATGATAAGAGCCTTCAATCTTCTTCTCCAAGCTTGTCCCAAGATGTTTCTATTCTTCTCCTTGTCTTCTTGTTGTTTTGTTGTCTTCCAAATGGTCCAAGATGCCTGAAATCACGCTCAAGTGTCTCTATTTATAACCCCACCAAGATCCAAGAAAAAGGTAGGCAAACATAGGAGAATCCGCCCCGGGCGCTGCGGCGCCCAGCAATTTCCCACAAAAATGCCGCCCGGGCGCTGCAGCGGGCGTTGGGCGCTGCAGCGCCCCCACGTGAATTTTGGAGTGTTTGGCTCAGAGCGGGCGCTGCAGCGCCATGTCTGCGCTGCAGCGCCCGCCCGGTTTTGTCACCCACCAAATGTCCGACTTTGGTTTTGAGCCCTTCATCAAAGTTGTAGCTCTATCTCTTAGCTTTCCATAGCCACTTGAATCACCTCAATATCAATTTTGTAGAGAGAGTTATGACCAAAATACAAAACCCTGCCAGTGATGGAAATTTCAGACGCATTTGGACGTTTCTTCAAATCAATCTCTCGTTGTTTGATCGTTCATACTTCTTTTGATACATGATTCATTAATATGACTAAAAACTCAATATAATTGGACCTCAACATGGATTGACCACTCAAATGACTCGAAACAATGGGAATTAATGCCTAACCTATGAGATATAACAAAAATGACTCAAAATACTCAAAAACAACACAAAACTCAAGTCTAGGAGTTTCAAATCAATGGTATAAAACCAAATGAACAGATTTTCCAAGTGCTTCAAGATTTAGTTATTCTTGTTGCAATTATCTGACTTATCAGACAAACATCCATAATTGCTTGTAGCATCTTCGCATACCGAGGTTCTTGCTTCGCTAAACGGGTCAAGGTTTTCCACCATCTCTAACCAAACTAGTCAAGATTATGAGTTATTCAACATATTGTTGAAGTGTTGAATGCACATCGTTGCGTTGTTGCATTTCACATCAAGTTCTTTCATAAAGATACAGGGATAATTACAAAATCTAGCTTTAGGTTTAATGTAATTACAAAAAAATCGAATTCTCTCTCAAAATTACAAATACCTTTGACATTTGTTTCTATTTAGTAAGTAAATACAGACCCCAAGGGTGTGTTTGTAACACCTTAGAGTGTATTTGTAATTTTAAAAGATAATCGGAGTTTTTTTTGTAATTAAACTAAACCTCAAGCGTAGTTTGTAATTATCCCTCAAGATATATCCTATACTTGCATCTTAAATAACATACAGAACCTCCATTTTTTCCAATTCCAAATCTGAGAATTCATTAGCTTACAAAAATTTGGGTTCTTGCTACATTAAAAAACAAAGTAGAAGCTCACTTAAGTCCTACAACCCCACAAAAAAAAATCCCATTTCCCCTATGCCCCCGCCCCCGTTAAAAAAAGGTATGGCATCCAACAAATTGAAACATAAAAGAATCAATAGAAAATGACTGGCACACTGCAAATAAACACTCAGTAACCATGACATAGCTAATCACCAAGTTTAAGAAAAAGTAGAATTTTTCAGCAGCAATTTGGGGCTCAAATACGATGTTAAAACCCAATTAAACTGGTGACTGATATCTACAAACTGACGTGTAAAAAGAAGTCTAGAAGACTGATTATATTACACTTCCAAGGCCTTTCCATGATCCCCCATTAAGCAGTTGTTCCTCCAGTTTGGTGCAGCATTGCATCTATCTCATCACCATCCTCCATTTCCAGCTGTAAAAAGTATAATTCCAGATTAATCCAGAGAAATTTGCAGAGATAAGTGTATTCCTGTAGTTACAAATAAGAGAGATACAGAGATAATGAGATAGGTGACCTCATCTGGAGTTTGCTCCCCTCGAAGGCGCGTCCGTCAAATAGAAAAGCAATAGAATTGAAATCCACCGATTGCCGGTCACAATAGGCATTCATAAGTTTCTTCAGTTGTGTGCTTCTCTTAATCCTGAAAAACACTTCATTTCCTTCCTACAAGAGGCAATCACAATAGGAAGTTTTTTTTACGGCTCTCAAACATCCAAAATTAACACAGAGAATCACATAATACGTGTCTTACCACGAACTTAAAATATCAAACACAATAAAACCAATTGGACAGAGGTACAAACAAGAAAGTAAAACGTATAACCTTTTAATGATACAAACAAATCTTGGGAAAGATGCATTGACAGAGTTATAGGCAACACAGGATCACCCTTCCACAGGAAATGTATTAAGAAAATTAAAAAAAATAAAAGGATAAACTATACATTTATCCACTTAAACCCAATATATGGTGCCATTCAACTCGTATTCCCACGCTCATGCATAAAACAAGCACATGATCCCCAATTCCATGAGACAGATTTTCTGTTTTATGATTACATAAGTAATGCTGAAAGAAAGAAACAATGTAACGAAAGGAGCATTCTTCATTTTCTGGTTGCACATCCAGCCAGTCATTGCTAATCGAGCCAGAAGACCAAATTAAAAAGCATCATGTTTATGTGAAACTATAACACATCTAAGCTATGCATGATCCGAGTGATAAATGCCACAAACTTTCAAAATACTGACTTTATAAATTTTAGGGATAATCACAAAAGCACCCTTGAGGTTAGGGCTAATTACAAAAAAACCCAAAGATTTTTGAAAATTGCAAATACCCCATTGAGGTTTGATTTATCTTACATTTTCCCACTTCATAAGAAAAAAATATTTCAAAAACCCCCCTAACATTTCTAAAAATATTGCACTTAGCCCCCTGAATTTAGCACATAATCAAACTTGAAGGTTTTTTTTTTTGTAATTTTGAAACATCTCTAGGTTTTTGTGCAAATAACCCAAACCTCAGGGGCTAATTATTCCTAGATTTTATATGACAAAACGATTCTGACATACAAAGTCCATGATTCTTCAAACACCAACCACATAATTCAACAGAATAAACAAGTTTAAAAAGAAACACAAAAAAAAGAATAAATACCACAGAGAAATTAATCCGTGTAGTTTACTCTAAATGAAGTATCACTTGCATCCACAACTCCATATAAATGCACGCCATAAATCCTTTAAAACTCGTAAATCAGTATACAACTTACTGAGCCAATTCAAAACACAAACAGTTAGTAGCATAACCAATCAAATACCTGCAAGTGAAAACCAAGAAACTATGTTCTCAAAATGTTATGTTAACTTTATTTCTTTGTATGTGGTGTAGGGAGGGGTTGTGCATCAGCATATCCTAGCAGGTGTTGCAAAATTGCACTAGAAGAGTAACAGAAATACATATTTGCTAATTGCCACAACTCGAGCCAACAAGACTCGGCTATGAATGCCGATAAACATAAATCATATATATATATATATATATATATATAGGGATTGAATCAAATGAGACCACATTATTACTTTATTAGAGTGAGACATTATGGACTAATCCTGTCCACAAATTTCAAATTTTAGATGGTTGAGATTTACCCAATTTAATGGCCTTTTTTTTTTTTTTTTTAAATCAATAAAGGGTAAGATGGTAATTTTATTATTAGCAATTTCATTCCCATTTGCAATCGCCGAGATCAATTCATGCCCCCAAATCGCGCGTCGATTCCATTTAGTCATCTTCATCTCTAAACAAAGCAAAATAAAGAGGGACTCCATGGCCGCTTTGCTGCTTTAGTTATCCAATCAACATCGAGAGGATTTGCGATTTGCGAGAGGTTTTTAATACGTTTGCTGCTTTAGTTATGGTCAACGGCGGACACAAGGGGGCGGGGAGCCACCCCCCCAAAGTTTTCCAAAATCCATTTTTCCCCCCAAAACTTTTATAAATTATTTTTTAAAAGGTAAAATAATTGAATTAATTTACAATTGCCCCCCAAAAAAATTTCTAAAAAAATTTTTCCCCCAAAAAAATTTCTAAATTATTTTTTAAAAGGTAAAACAAATGAATTAATTTACAATTTTCCCCCAAAAATTGATAAAAACTTCAAATAATTGTCTTTTACAATATAAAAAGCCATTAATTATGGTTAGTATATGAAAAAAAAATCGCATAGCTTAAATTTATAAATTCGGTCCGTTTTTCGCCCCCCCAAAGTTGGAATCCTACGTCCGCCACTGGTTATGGTAATTTTTCCTTCGAGTACTTTTTTCCCCCTTTTCTTTGTTTCTTTCGTTTTTCTTAAATCTTAAAAGGAAATTTCATGGGTTTTAAGAAATGGAAATCGATATTTTATTACGATTTGTTGTGTTTTGGGAGAATACGATTGGGAGTTGAAATCGTTATCTCAGGGTTTAGTTTGTTTCTTTCATTTATTTTTCGGTGACGGTGGTTAAGCTTTTATTAATGGAGTTTTAGTTTTTTTTCTAGTCGAAGAAGACATGTTTTATATGTTTGATGTATACTTATATTTTAGTAGGTTCTTTGTATACATATATGTTTTTGGATGTATAATTATATGTGTTTTGTTGTATAAGTAGTTAATTTTTATGTATGTATTCATGTTGTTGTTTACTTATGTGTTTTGTTGTATACCTATATTTGTTGAAAAAATTAGGAGATTTTTGTTGTATACTTATATGTGTTTTGATGCTTATTTAGTTAATTTTTACCATATGTTTTTATATATTCGCTCACGATACTTCATTTCATTTTTTTGTGTTAGACTGGTGTTTTGTTAATCATGGCTAAAAGAGGTAGAAAAAGTGAACAGCGTGAGGGCGACTGTATGCATAGTCTGATTTTATCGTATAGTTAGACATAGTTTACTGTATAGGTAGTCTGATTTTATTGTATAGTTAGACATAGTTTTACTGTATAGGTTGTCTGATTTTGTTGTACAGTTAGACATAGTTTACTGTATAATAATTTAGTTAATTGATTTGTGTCTATTAGTTGTTGATATTTTAATTATTGTTATTTAGTATACCGTAATTATTGGTCTGGCAGAATAATCTTGTTAATTGATTCCTTAATTCACGGTTCCCACATGTTTTTGTTTGACAATTGTAATATGCTTAAATATACAATATAATAATGTTAAATATACAATAAATATATCTTAAATATACAAAAGACAATAATGAGCGTGATTTTTCTCTCGCTATAACTGATTTACTTAATTCACGGTACCCACATGTTAATGAGCGTGATTCTCTCTCTATATATATAACTGATTCCTTAATTCACGATCCTCGCATGTTTTTGTTTGACCATTTTAATATACAGTAAAATTATGTTAAACATACAATAAAATAGTGTTAAGTATACAGTAAATATATGATAATGTACAACATATTGCATGACAAAGCACATGCGTGATTTTCTCTCTCCCCATCGTGATTTTCTCTCCCCCCACGTGATTTTCTCTCTCCCAATAACTGATTCCATATTTGGATGGTCCCCCACATGTTTATTTTGATAATTTTACCTTTTTTGGGATTTAATTAAATGGTTAATGTATTATTATCCCAAATTATTTTAACATTTGATGTAAATGGAGGAGAGTTGAGATTAGTCCACACTGTCTCACCATAAAATGTGGTCTAATTGGATCCCCTATATATATATATATATATATATATATATATATATATATATATAGGGAGGGGATCCTGTGAGACCACCCTCCTAGGTTAGTCCATAAGACTAAATCTACACCATCCAAATAGTAAATCAAAGGCCAAGATATATTACAATATATACAACATTTCATAAGTAAGTATACAACAGAAGGAATAAAATAGGAATCCAGGAAATTAAATATAGTAACTGCTTCCTAAAAATTAGGGACATGATTTTGTATTGATCACGTCCCCATAATCAAGAGATTCACCTTTCCTTTCCCTCTCTTCCGATTCGAACCTGCAATTTATTCAAATATGGCAACAAAATCGGCAAAGAATTAATGAAAAGTATACAATTATACTAAACTAACTATACAATAAAATATTACTAAGTATACATAAACAATTAACTAAGTATACAATTACACTAAACTACCGTACATTAAAACTTTACTAAGTATACGTAAACATTTAATTAAGTATACAATTACATTGAACTAACTATACATTAAAATAATACTAAGTATACGTAAATATTTAACTAAGTATACAATTACATCGAATTACTTACATGACTAAGTATACAATTCCATTAAACTAAGTATACAAATCCTCAAAATTAGGTATACAAATTTACTAAATTACTTACTAAACTATTTATATAACTAAGAATACGATTCCACTGAACCAAGTATACAAATCCACTGAACTAAATATACAATAAAACATGACTAAGTATACAAGTCCACTGAACTAAGTATACAATAAAACGACTGTTCACAAATATGGCGAAAATAAGTATCAATTTTGAAAAAAATACTTGAAGTTGATGATTTTTCCTCCCTAAAAATCGGGTAACTGAAAAGGTAGGATTATGTTTCCTTAAAAATAGCTAATAACTTCCCAATTAACATAACTAATTAAACATAAAAGTGCAATTATATCCTTATACGCCTAAATTAACTAAAATGATCTATACCATCCAAAATTTTAAATCAAGAGTCCATAAGTGTTCTTATGGACTAACCTAAAGGGATTGGTCTCATTTGAACCAATCCCTACATATATAGATATAGATGCAAAGAGATTCAAAAAATAAAACTAAAAAGTAAAAATAGAAAGAGAACTCTCTTCAAGGTTCCATGTCACCAAAATCTGAGAAACCTAGTTCACTTATCCGTCAAAAACCAACCAAACAATCTAACAGAATAAACACATAATAAAGAAAATTATACACACACACACATGAAAATCGTTAAAGCCTTACTACCAAAACGAACTTGTTAAGCCTAAGAATCGGAAACTGGAGAAAAAATGAAAATCCAACAAAAAATTGCTCAGTCTTACTCGGACTGAGTAATTCTATTGATTCTCAGAAGAAATATATATTACTCGGTCCAACTCTACAATGGAAACGTTATCCCATATTAAACCACTTCATAATAGTCGCAAAATCAACCAAACTGGGCAAGAAGATGGAAGTATATATATATATATATATATATATATATATATATATATATATATACACATATACGATGGCGGACGCAGATTTCGACTTGGGGGCGGAAAACGGACCGAGTTTATAAATATATACTATGTGAAATTTTGTTTTCCATATACTAACCATAATTAATGGTTTTTTATATTGTAAAAGACAACTATTTAAAATTTTATCAAATTTTGGGGAAATTATAAATTAGTTCATTTATTTTACCTTTAAAAATAATTTGGAAAATTTTTGGGGAAAAGAAATTTTCGGAAAATTTTTGGGGGAAAAGAAATTTTTGGAAAATTTTTGGGGGAATTCTTTTTTTTTTTTTGAAAATTTTGGGGGCAATTGTAAATTAATTTATTTATTTTACCCTTTAAAATATAATTTCAAAAATTTTTGGGGGAAAAAAATTTTTGGAAAATTTTGGGGGTGTGGCCCCCCTTGCTCCCCTCTGGGTCCGCCATTGGTTGGAAAGACTTGAAGGACTGCGTACAAAAATTCGAGGGCGAAATTTCTAAATGCCCAAACCCTAGATCTGAGAATCCTCGAGTTTGACTTAAAAAATAAATAAATTTGACTAAATTAATTGTATATGGGGCGGGTCCATAAGGATCCGTTACCCGTCCCGGGCCGGCGGGTTTTTTAAAATGGGTCCACGACCCACCCCCGGGACCCGTTTAACTGGGTTTGGACCCGCCTCGAATGGGGCGGGTTTAATGCGAGCGGGTTTTGACTCGCCCCATTGCCATCCCTTGCTATAAATGGTCGGTTTTGATGCGGTTTTCTTGGGATATTATCAAGACTGACTCGTTGATGGGAGTTTTTCTTCGTAGTCATTTCTTCACATCAGGCTTAATCCCGAAACGGTCTGGATTTAGCTCGTCTCTCTAGAAGGGGGTTAGATATCACATCCCAAGATCACTTGACGAATCGAGGTGTATTCTTGGGCGGGTGGGACAGTTTTGATTGCGAGGCACCTATTCTTAATGTGTGGCAGATTATTTAGTAGACGGAGTTTGGCAATTCCCTTCGGGATTTATTTTAAATTTCTCAGAGATTGTTGCTGATATTCTTATTCATCCGATCGGGGAGGATCCAGATACTAGGGTTTGGATGCATTCGGTTCACGGGGAGGTTACTTCTAGGATTGCTTTTTGGACGGTCCAACCACGTTTTTCGGTGGTCAATTGGGGAAATTGGATTTGGCATAGTTTCATTCCACCACTACGTTCTTTTTTAGTTTTGAGGATTATTCACAATAAACTGCCTTTATGGAGAAATCTGTAGATTCGGGGATTTATTGGTCCTTCGGTATGTCCATTTTGTTTTAAGGACGGGGAGAACTTCGATCACTGTTTTCTAGATTGTTCATATGTTTGTCTGGTTTGGGGTTTTTTGGCCAATATCTACAGGGTGGATATTGATACTTCTTTGGGTGTGTGGGAGGTTATAATTCAATGCATGAAGGTTCATCTCAGTTGTCAAATAAATTTCCTTTTGAGATTGGCAATTGTTTCTTTGCTTTGGGTCATTTGGTTTCACAAGAATAATTCTATTTTCGACAATAAGCGTTCTAGTGCTATGGCGATTAAGGCTAATTTGATGTCATTACTTAGAGAGGCTGCTCATACTCTGGTGGGATTTATGTCTAACTGTTGCTCAAAATCTTGAACTCTCCACTCATTGGGTATCAACGGTTGACCCAAGCCCTCTAAGCCGACCGTCCTTGTTTGGTGGGTGGCGCCTCCTCCCGGTTGGATTAAAATTAACACTCCTTGTCCTTTTGCTTCTAGCGGAGTTTTGTGCAATTATTTTGGTTCAGTCGTGGGTTGTTTCACTCTTCGCATGGGGGTGAGATTTGCTTTTATGGCTAAACTCTTGGATGCTATCATGGCTTGTGAGATTGGTCTGGCACGGGGTTGGAATTTCATTTGGATGGAATCGGATTCGGAGTACGTGGTCTCAATTTTTTTGACTTTCTCTCTAACACCCCTTGAATTTATAGGAGTCCTCTTTCCCGGTTATTCAGTTATCTTTGTGGCATCCAATTTTGGGTTTCTCATTTTTATCGGGAGGCTAATGGGGTTGCGGACATTTTGTCAAAACATGCTCATTCGATGGATAATCTTTGGTGGGATACATCTCCGGAGTTCGTAAAGGATTCTGTGGCTAAAGACAATACTTTATATATCACCTTCGTCAATAGTTCATCATGGTTGGGTTATTCAATGTGTTTCATAGGGTGCTTTCAGTTAGTTGGGATATTATTTTTTTCATTTGGTTTTTTGTTTTTGTTTTCTTGTTTTTTGCTCTTCTTTCGTATTGGCTAGGTAACCGGCTTGTGGTTACAAGGGTTCATGAACATATTATTTTTCATGGGGGTACTCTTTTTCCTCTCAAGGGTTTCCCTCAAGGGTGGGTTTTACCTTAGGAGGTTTTAACGAGTCCCCATCTTCAGGCTAGCTGGTCGGCCGTGTGACCAGAACTCTTTTGCCTTTCTATTTATTTCTGGCCCTGTGCTTTCAATTGGAAAAACAAACACTCAAAAATCTGAGGGTTCTTTTGTAATTAGCCCAAACTTAAGGGGTATTTTTGTAATTATCCCTAAAATTTATGCATAATGTCTAGAGCAAAGGTCGTAGTCAAGTCTTAAATTATATGACACGCAGTTTACGCAGTGTTTCTTCAACATGCTCTTTTAGTTTATCTACTCTTCATTTCTCGCATAATGTCGATAAAAATAAAGTCAATATTAGTTGATTGTAGTTGAGAAGATTGATAAAAGCCAGAAATAATTTGTTGAAAATAATTTATTAATATTCCTCACCGCTCATTTTAAAATATTTTTACGCTAGTTGGATACATGAATTTATGGTATTGTTCAACTATATATGATATGATTGTAGTTATGTCTTATTGAGTGGCTGAATGTTGGAAAGATGAGTTAAGAAGAGTGGGGACACTATTAGTAATAATTAGTATGTGCTACGCGGTATCATCGATCCAAAATCATAACTTCACAACTTGCAGTATACATGAAACTCACTAAAACTAGGTGAAAAAATCTTTTGTATTTTAAGGAAGTGTTTACAATTACTTAAAAAAAAGTACTCCTTAGTTTTTGGCTGGAAAAAAAAAGTTTTAGTGTTCACAAATGTTAGTTTCTACTTCATTTAATCAGAATCTAAAAGAGGGAGATTTGGTGCATTAAGCTATGATTGCTTGTCATTTCATTCCATTCAATTTCATTTTTTGAGTCTTTCATTTTTTGAGTGAATAGTATTGAAAATTTTTTATAAAGTAAAAATTGGATGTGTAGAAAAAAATTAATGATTAAGTTGATGTGATGAGAAATTTTTTAGAGATGTTGATTGTTTAGTGGATTTTTTTGTGCAAAAAATAGTTTAAAATATAATACAAGAAAATTGAATAAAAACCAAAAATTGAATATAAAATAGGCAATATAGATCTCATTTTATTCCTTTTGTTATCAAGACTAAGAGAAAAATAATAAAAATGATGATAAGTTAAAAAAATACTGAAATTCTTTATATGAATATGGGAGGAGAGAAAAACACCCTGTTAGAGGTCGGAGTCGTTCCCATATCCTAAGCCTCATGGCAAGTCGATGGAGGTTCCAAAATCTCAGGTTGCGTCTGATGAGCAATTTTTGAAGCCAATGGATCCTGATACTGCTGCCCCTAGAAGATCGAATTCTCCTTCTAATATTATTCCACTAGTAATGCTTTTGCCCTTCTTGATGGGAAGGATGGAGATAACTTGGATATGGAAATTGAGAATGTGATGCCTTTGGAGATGATAGCTCCTTCTGATAGCCCTATATTAGCGATAGAGGCATGACCGGGTATGATGGATTCGAATTCAAGAGAGGATGCGTGTGGCATGGCCAACGATGATATCATGGAAATTAATAAGCCAGAGGCGGAATCTGCTATTGCTGCAAGAGGACGGCCTAATACTATCTCTCATTCAGGTTAGGCTATCTCGATTATTTCCTCTCTTTCAAATCAGATGATGCGTCTATCGATATTTTAGCGGATAAAAAGTTATAAGAAATTCGTCAAAAGCTTTCTGCGGTTCGAAAAGGGGGTCCTTCTAGGCCTGCTCTTCGGGTGCCTGTAGGGAAATCTGAGAATCGTAATATTATGAATATGGCTGCTACCAAGTCTTGGGCTGATGAAGTTGAGGAGGAATCTTGACATATTAAAATGGCTCAGCATGAGGAGCATTCTCGTACCTAATGAACATCCTTCACTGGAACGTTAGAGGGATCTCTAACGATCTCTCTAAGGCTACGCTCCGTCATCATTGCGTGATTATCAAACCAGATTGGCTTTGTCTGGTGGAACCTAAAACGAATATCTCCTCGATTCATTCATCTTACTGGACGACTGTGGGTCTTTCCGTTTTGACAGTCAATCATAGGCCTGGTATGCTTGCTAACATTTGGATTTTGGCTTCTGCTCATTTTTCTTCGGCCTCCGTGTTGTACATGACTGACCAATTTATTCTGGTCGAAGCTGGTCTTTCGGTGGGTAATTTCAGAATTGGTTTTGTGCATTGTCATGCCTCGTATGTGCGGCGTCGGGAGCTTTGGCATGATTTATTAGCTTCTCGGGTTTCTAATTTTCTGGTGGTGGGGGATTTTAATGCCGTAGTTTGCACATTCCGAATATGACTTCGTGTCATGAATTTCTGAGTTTCATTGAAGATTGTCAGTTGATTGATATCCTTTCGTCTGGGCATAAGTATACTTGGAAAGGTCGTATGCATACGGGGAATCACGTGGAATCTAGAATTGAGGGTCTTATGTCGGAGGGTTTCTTGAACTTGTGGGAGATTGTTCGTTGCCATGTTTTGCCTCGCACAATGTCTGATCATCTTCCCATTTCCATCACTTGTAAGGATTCATCTCCGTCGCCCGCGTGCCCTTTTTGTTTCAAAGACATGTGGCTTCTTGATGACAGACTTTTATCTTTGTGATCAGGGTGTTAGATAAATGTTTTTATCAAGATTTTGATGATTTTGTTTAAATGTATTTTTACACCAAAACAATGTTTTTAAATGTTGTCCAAATACTTCTAAATGATTTAAAATATTTTTACTAGTTTTTGGAGTACTTGAAGTTTATTTTTGACAAAAAATTAGACAACATACATTTTGAGGTCGATCGGTCAAACAAGAGGTCGACCCGGTGTCCGAAAGAATGAAAATGAAACAAAACGCAATACTTTGAAAAATAGGAGGCCAACCGGTCACCGGGGCCGACCGGTCGGACCGGACTATGGCGGCCCGGTCGGACCACCTTGATCGGGTTGCCCTCCCCATCATCCCCGTGTCGAATCTTGATTTACTTTATAACGTTCGAAATTTCTTCATAGCGACCAGTCGCACTGTGTTATTTTTGACAGCAAATTAATACCGTTGAACATCCATTACAACAAGATTTACTTTATCATTTTTGTTTAATCTTTCTACATCTTGTGATCTTCTTTTTTATAGACAAAAGTGAAGAAGGAAGAGCCTATGTTTGTGAAAACTCTCCTATAAATAGAAGATGATTTTGAAGACACAAGATACAACAATACAAGCAAACACACAACAAGAAATGCAAATTTCTCTAAGCTTTCACTTTCAACATTCTTGTTGTAATAGCATAAGGTCTTACACTTTCATATCTTGAGGTCTAGGCTTAATTCTTGATTATACTTGCACTCAAACTTGTATTATTCATTATCGAGTTGTAATCTTGAATTTGGGTTCATCATTCAACACAAGATATCCTTGTGAGTGTTCTTGTGGTAAGAACACACTTGTGGTGATCTTCTTATTGAAGAGTTTGGTGCTCTTTGAGGTGTTGAAGAATTTGGTGTTCTTCAAGTTAGAAGATTGTGGTAATCTTCACAAGGTGCCGTAGAGATTGTGGTAATCTTCAAGGGAGATTGTGGTAATCTCCAAAGAGGTGTTGTAAGGTGATGTTGTATTAATTATGGTAATTAATAAAATCTTTTTTTCTTTTTGAAAGCCATCCCAGGAGATCGAGGTGGTAGAGGATTAGGCCCCAGGTGGGTTGAACCTCTATAAATCGACGTGTGTTGTTTATTTCCGCACCCACATTCTTGTCATTGCTTATTCATTCGAAAAAAGAGGGCATAATTAAAAAAATCAGCATAATCTATTCACCCCCTAGATTATCGTAGCCACTTGGACTAACATATGGTATCGAGCAAACTCTTTGGCTAGCTCATTCCACATTGCGAGTAAAGAGAAAAGATCCATGGCTACAAACGAAAGCTACCTCACCACCGGTGCCTCCACCAACAAGCCACCACTTTTCGACGCCAACAACTACGCATTTTGGAAAGACCGAATGGAATGCTTCTTACAAGGTTACGGGTTTGATATTTGGAACACGAGTTATAAACGAGTATCCATCCCGATGAAGAAAAAAGAAGCGACACTCAAATTCCCAAAGCCCTCAAGGAGTTTGATGATGAAGACAAGAAAATATTCTCCTTAAACGGTAAAGCTCTTAATATTCTTCATTGTTCTCTTACCACTACGGAATATAATCTTATTAGAGGTATACGATCCGCTCATGAAGTTTGGGAAAAATTAGAAACTATCTATGAAGGCACCAAGAAAGTTAAACAAGCTAGAAAAACAATGCTTGTTAAAGATCTCAAAAATTTCACAATGCTCGAGGGTGAAGGGATTTCAAAAATGGTAGAAAGGCTAGACAACATCATTAATTCATTGTCGGCACTCAGAAAAGTCATTTCGGATGAAGACAAAGCTACCAAAGTTTTAAATGCTCTTCCCGATTCTTGGTCCGAAAAGGTGACGGCTATCATGGAAGCTCAAAATTTAGAAACTCTAAATTTTGATGAGCTTATTGGAAATCTTATCATCTATGAAGCATATGCAAATAAAAGGAGTAATTAAAAAGCATCCACTTCTCAACCGGATATTATAACAACTTGGGATGAGCTTCTTGCAACTTCCGACGATGAAGAAGCCGAGCAATGTCTAATGGGAATCGAAGAAGACAATGAGGTACGCTCTAACCCTTCTTCTTCTTTTAGTAATGAATAGCATGATGATTATGATGAATTGCAAAATGATTTTGATGAGCTTCAAAATGAATTCCAAAGTTTGCTCTTTAAATACAAAAATTTGAAAAAGGAATTCAACACCATGAAAAATGAAAAGGATAGTTTACATGCTTCTTATGAAACTCTTACTAGTGCTCATAATTTTACACTTGATAAGGTTAGAAACCTTGAAAAAGAAAATAGTACTCTTGTTATGAATATTGATTGCATGAAAAAGGATATGTTAAAGTTTAACTTGAGTACCGATAAAATGACCAAAATTCTTGATGTTCAACATTGCTATCATTTGAAACTAGGACTTGGTTATAAGCCAAATGTTATTAAGGATATGAAAAAGAACCAAGTCTCTATGCATGTTGGTCATTATGCTTCTAGAACTATTACATGCTTTTATTGTGGTAAAAATGGTCACACGTCTAATACGTGTCGGGTTAAAAATAGTTCTAAGTATTATTGGAGACCTAAAAGTCTCAATGCTAATCCCAAAGGACCCAAACACTTGAGGGTACCACAAGAAAATTTCATGTTAGGTACTAGGCGCAACAAAAATCAAAGGAATTTTAAATTATCAAATAGACAACAAATGATCGCGCCATATGATCGAACGAGGAGATATTATCAACAAAGTTATATTTCAAGAAGAAGGTATAATCAACAATGGGAAAGATACAACCTTGGCAATGGCGAAATTGGTAACTCTTATTCTCTTCTTAAATTATGCAATTTTATTGTGTTGCACATATTCATGTCTTTATTATTGATTGATTGTCAAAATTCTTTTTCAAAATATTTCTTAGGTCTCAACTATATGCTCTCGGATTTTCAAAATTCAAAAAGAGATCTTGAATAGATTTTCAATTAGCACTTGTTTTATCAAACTTTTGTTGATTTTTTACAAAAAGCATAGTATGTGCTACTTGTCCAAATTCTATGATAGTTTATATCAATATTGTGTATATTACTTGATATTACTATGCTCTTGTGCAAGATATTTTGTCAAGTTTTTGCAGGAAATATTTTGGTATTAAGGAACAAATGACCATAGACACAACCATGGCCATCTACGTCATAAGGTGTCGAGATTGCGAAAGACATATTAGTCGACAAATAAATTCGAGGTATGTTTATTAACTTTCATAATTCTTATAGACTCAAAATTCTTCATGCCTTATGTCTATATGCTCGATTTCAAAACATCCCAACGAATATCATTAAAGTGCCGTTAAAAGAAATTTACAAATATTTGAAAGACACTTCTTCTTATGGCTTGTTCTATCCATATTTTTAAAACGTTCATATTTTCGGGATTACAAGTCCGGTGAAAATAATTCTTCAAATTTCGGTTCTTCATAATCGAACTAAACATATTGAGATTCGATATTTTTGTTAAGGGATAACTCACGGACATTTGTTTTTAACCATTAACTGCTGAGTTTTTTTACCTCATTTCGAGCTTGTTTAAGGCATAATGCATATTGAATGAGGTTTATGTTTGCATTTTGCGCGTTTTTAAAACTTAAGGGTTAAAAATCGGATTTTTGGTGCAAAATTCGGACAAAAACTGGACTGGTGTTTAGACACCGGTCGACCATGGTCAGACACCGGTCGCCCTACCCGTCGACCGGTCGCCCTAAGCAATTTCAGGATTAAAATTGCTTCTGTCCTTCATTGTGATATTTTTGATCATTTTCTTCCAAACTCGAACCCCTTTGCAAATTTCGCACACAATTCACTCAAAATGATTTCTTACTTATGAATTCTATATTTTGAGTGTATATTTCTTGTATTTCATCATTATTATCCGACTTCTCCGATTAATTGGTAAGTTTAATTCCTTTTTAATCTCAAGGTTGAACCCTTGAGAAAGAGCTTGTATTTTGATATCTTGATGAATTTCTTGTATAATTATGATGAGCATGATGATTTTTGATGGATAATACTTGTAAAATTGCTTTTGGTGATGAAAAATTTGGCTTGGTTATTTTTACAAGGGCTATATACATCTTCTTTATTATTTGACGTCCGCCAAGTGTTCGATAAAACATTTCAATGAAAAATTCATCACCTACATGATTCTCTCGATTTCAAAAGTCTTATATATTTATAGAAATCATGTTTTGCCAATCAAATGAGCTTTTACAAGTCATATGATCGATTGTTTCCTTAGCTTTTGGAATTTAAGCTTCAATGTTCAAAATGCTCGATAAATCGATTAAATTGCACACTTTGATATGATTATATGATATTTTTATCGTGGTAACATTCTTTTTGATGATTCCAAAGGGGAGAAATAGGAAAAACGCTCATACGCTCAAAGAAGCGGAAATAAGCTTGCGAAAAAAAAGCTATAAGCCATGGCTCTTAAAAGCCAAAAGATGTGAATGATACTTAGTCCATTTGATGTATTATGGACTTTTATGCTTGTCTAATGATGTCTTTGTGACAGGGGAGCTTCTAAGCTCATGAAATTCAAGCTCAAATTGTGAAAGCTAAGCTTTTAGCTTTTAGTTGTTTGCTTTTATACTTAATCTTGTTATGCATGTTGATAGGGGGAGCTTGTGCAAAATATTTTTGAAAAATCTTTGCTCCTTTCCTTGTGTTTTTACTTATGATAAATGTTGCTTGTAATGGATTGATGTTTTAGACCGGAAAAATGTATTTTGTTTTAAAATCGATCTCCTAAAATTGTTTTGGTTTGTAATCATCAAAAAGGGGGAGTTTGTTAGATAAATGTTTTTATTAAGATTTTGATGATTTTGTTTAAATGTGTTTTTACACCAAAACACTGTTTTTAAATATTGTCCAAATATTCCTAAATGATTTAAAATATTTTTACTAATTTTTTGGAGTATTTCTTGAAGTTTATTTTTGACAAAAATTGGACAACACTTCTGTTTTGAGGTCGACCGGTCGAACAAGAGGTCGACCGGTGTCTGAAAGAATGAAAACTGAAACGAAACGTAATACTTTGAAACAAATAGGGGCCAACGGTGGTCAGGGGGGCCGACGGTCGGACCCCGGACCGGTCTCCTCCCCGTCATCCCGTGTCCGATCTTGATTTACTTTATAATGTTCAAATTTCTACAAAGCGGTCGGTCGCGCTGTGTTATTTTTAACAACTAGATTAATACCGTTGAACATCCATTACAACAAGATTTACTTTATCATTTTTGTACAATATTTCTACATCTTGTGATCTTCTTTTGTAGACAAAGTGAAGAAAGAAGGAGGAGCCTGTTGACGTGCGTTTTGGTCAACAAGCAAAATATATACGTTTATTTATGGCTAATTCTGCCTTTTTGTGATACAATGCCGAGCCAAACTATCGGGGTCGGTCTTGCTGATAATAACACGTTTTTCCGGTGCTTTTTACTATCTTTTTTCTCCTCTATTTTTCCTTAATTGAGGCCTTTTATACCCCTTTCGTAAGTGATTTTTCAACTTGATCATCTTTGCACTAATCGACACTAATCAAGTAAAATAATTTGAAAAGGACACATGTCCTTTCTAATCGTGCATGTCGCCCAAATCTTGCCACTTGGTGACTCCTCTTAATAACTTTCGACACGTGGCGGTTTCGATACCAATAAAGCACTAAGCATGGGCAAGCATGGGCAAATGGTTATTTTTATGAATCTGTCGGCGCATGCGTTTCCGCCGAAATTTGGGCTCGGGGTCGGGCTCGGCGATCATGTTGTGGTTGGGCTCGGTAGCGGGCGAGCCTAATTCATGACGTGTCACCGGGCACCGATCGACGCCACCTGTAGGTCTCCCACTCGAATTTGTCTTTGGATGATGGCGTGGATTAATTTCTTCCACTCGGCTCAAGGCGTCATCAAAAGGCCCCCAAGTTTAATTTCGAGAGAAGAATTTCAAGTCGAGTTAAACTTCAATGCTAATGATAAACATTTAATGGGAAACGAAATTTTTCAAAGGTTTTGTTCATTCCGACATTTGTCACGTAGTGGTTAATGCCTCAGAGCGGCGCATTAATTGTAGTGCCATAATGACGGACACGTGGCCTCTTGTGGTTGGACCAACTTTGTGCAGAATTGAAAAGGCATATCGATTAAACGGCGGGCATGGGGCGTGGCGTTTCCGACATTTTCGGCGACTTTTGAGGTTGAAAAGGCGTGTCTTTTGAATAAACGTTTCGTTTATCGAGGGAACTCCATCTATAAATACCCCTTTTTCCCTCTATTATTCATTTTCGCATCCATTATCCTTTGAGCTAGACTGATTGAAATCGAGCAGAAATTTCGGGTCGGCTTCAAAGTTCAGAGACTTCGAACATAGGTATTTTTTCGAAATATTCTCCTTTTACCTATAAAATGTCTTCTTTTGAGGATAGTAGAAGCCGTAGCTATAGCGTAGAGGTTGAAATCGAGGATCCCCCCTCTGAACCTTCTGTTTATTTCTCCCCAGCACGGCCATCTCCGCCTTATAGTCCGAGCATCATTCAGATCTCTTCTCCAGATTCTTCTCCTCGAGGCGGAATATCTTTAGAGTGGACGCACACTATTTTTAATCCGGCGCCAGTGACTGTTTTTCGAGAAGGCACGGTGTATCAGCCCGGACTGGCACGAGAGAATTCTAACGAAGGATCTCCGAGAGCTGATCTTCGGCAGTATCAGTAGGAAGAAGAGGATATGGATCCAACGGAGCCGGAGCGTGATAACGTGGAGCGGGTAGACGAACCCTCCCGGAGATTCGAGGCGGAGAGGCCTCAGTGCCCATGGGCCATCGTAATGGCGACGACCGGCAAGGAGGTGGCCCTCGCCTTCGTGTAGAGCCTTAGTGGACGTCGTGTGATATAAACGACATCCCTAGCATGCTGATGATCCGGGAGATGAGAGAGCTACACCGGAGGTACCGTATTCCAAGTGGCATCAACTGGCACCGGATGGCACAGAGGTTCCTCAAGTGCCCCACCAGCAGGTTGCGTGGCCCATACATGTCGCCCCTCCTATATGGGCTGCGATTTCCACCGCCGATTTTCCTCACGTGGTGGTTTTGAAAGTGGGGTATGCATCGACCCAAGTGCACCCTATTTCTTGGGGTAGGATCATCGGCCTCTTGGTGTTGTTCCACCTAGAAAAATATCCTAGCCCCAAGTTCAAAGAGATGAACGAGCTCTTTGTGCGAGCGACTCCTTCATCTCGTGGTCACCGTCCGGGTGGTATTACGTACATGACGCGATCGGGGTATCCGGACGGCCTAGTGGAAGGGCTCCTTCATCTTTGAAGGAATGGAAAGAAAAGTGGCTCGGGTGAGCGGCGAGTGGCAAGCTCGCGTGGAGGATGGAGCAAGGGAAATTGTCCTTCATCCTCCTTCAAATTTTGTTTTTGGTTCTGATGTAAGTCTATCTTTTCTCCTTTCTCTCGCTTTTGTTGTTATTGTTCCTTTTATGTGAGTGACTTTGCTTTTTTTTTTTGTCTTTTTACCTTTATAGAGAACCGAGCATCAAAAGGGCCTCTCGGCCACCTTTATCCGCATGGTCGAGAATATCCAGGCCGGGGGCATCGAGGATAGACGGATTGAGAGATTGGCCACACGAGGCCAACTTGGCCGCAACCGCTTGAGGCTGCTCCGCTGCCAACCTTGAGGCCGAGGGGGCGGCCGGGATAAGGCGGCAGAGTGAGGGGGAGGCTGGAAGAGAGCTCAAAGAACCTACGGGGCGAGGAAGACAGCCCCATTCTTGGGAGCGGAGAACGCGTGGGCCGAGCCACCTCTGCGGCGGCCGATCTGTGGGCGATCGTCTGCACATGCTGTTGGGCAACGCGGACTCGAAGCGCCGAGTTCGGCCTCCGTTCGAGGTAAACATACTTAGTATTTTTACACTTTCTTTTTCGAAATGTTCTTCGTGTTCTTTTGATCTTTTAACGGTGGTCGCTTTTTTGTAGGGCGTGGCTTGACTTGCGTGCACGCCGTTAGCGTGAGGAACACGGCCGCGCGTCGGACTCAGCGGCCGCACCAGCCCACAGAGATGCGGAGGCGGCTCGGAGAGCGAGATATCCGGGCGTAAACGCCCGATGGGGTGCTCGAGGCGGTAGAACCCCCTCCAAAGGAGAAGAGAGGGGATTGTGATCGAAGAGCCAGGCAAGGGCCGAAGGGGGCCGGTCGACGGCCGGTGCATCTCGACGGGGCCCCTGAAGGGGAGGTCCGTGGACTTTCGGATGACCTCGCCGAGAGGGTCACTTCATCCCTCCAAGTTGAGTGAGAGACGAATCTGCGGCATGAATGACCGGGATACGCCCTCAATGGTTTGTGGAGTTTGTCCGATGCGTTACAGAAGCGGAAAGAACGATCGCGAGCTTTACCAGGAAGCGGGTCGGGCCACAATGAGTGTCCCGGCTCGTGCCTGGACAAAAGGCATTGGCAATTTTGCTCGGAGGCGGCTTTGAGGGAATGATTCGAGACGCCATGGGAATGTGCAGGCGGATCATTGGGCTCCTATGGCATGCGATTGGGGGAACTCGCGAGCTGGAGAAAAAATATGCCGATCTGGAAAGGCGGCATGGCGACCTGCATGAGGCCTATGCTACTCTTTAAGGGTACAAGAATCGTTGAAGACCGAGCAGATGAAGCTACGGCTCGGGCCAACGAGAAAAGAAGGCTGCTGCGAGGTAGGCGAGAGCGAGATCAGGCCCGCAGGGCTGAAGAGGATCTTAGGGCTAAGGTTGCCGAGCTGGAACGTGCTGCCGTTGCCTGGGTTGAGGAAATGGAAAACGTCTAGCCGATGTGCGTAGAGAGGCCGAAGAGGCTACTCATCGGCAAGTTGGGGAAGCTCGTACACAGGCCGTTGAAGCTTATAAGGACTCTGAGGAGTATGCATTTATGTTAACCTGCGGTCACGCGACCAGCCTCAAAGAAATCCTTGATTCGGTTAAGGCCGGACGGACTGTTGCTCATCTTGAAGAAGATCTAGACCTCCTGGAGGGTGATCTCGATGCTCTCTACCCGAACTTTTCCGAGGCCCCCAATGTTCAGGGCTCACCTCCTCCGGACGCAGAAGAAGTTGCCTCCAGTGGTGTTGTTGAAATTCCGCCTCCGTCTTAGTCTTGGTGTCTTTGTTTGCCCCTTTTTCATTTATCGCTTTTACATGAATTCATAGGTAGATTACTTGGCCGTGCCTTGGGATGTAATGGGCTACGTCCTCTCTATGTAAATACTTTGTTGACGTGAGAAATGAACTTTTCTTTCTATCACTGTGTATGTGTTTTAAGCTTCTTGTATATGCTTGGCTCTTCTCTTTTTGTAAGATTGTTGCCTGTCCTCTTTTTCCTTTTATATTCCCAAAGACGGGCTCGATTCCCGGTCTTACGAATAAGAGACTTTACCCGCTTTAATTGACTCTCGTGCTCGGTATATGAACCTGGTCTTTATTTTGTGCTTGGTGTATAGACCAAGTCTTCATTTTATGCTCGGTGTGTACATCGAGTCTTGTTTTGGGCTTGGTGCGTGACCAAGTCTTTGTTTTTGTGTCGTGCGTAGCAAGTCTTTGTTTTTGTGCTTGGTGCGTAAGCAAGTCTTTGTTTTGTGCTCGGTGCGTAACCAAGTCTTTGTTTTGTGCTTGGTGCGTAACCAAGTCTTTGTTTTGTGCTCGGTGCGTAACCAAGTCTTTGTTTTTTGCTCGATGCGTAACCAAGTCTTTGTTTTGTGCAAGTCTTTGTTTTGTGCGTAACCAAGTCTTTGTTTTGTGCTCGGTATGTAAACCCGAGTTTTTATTTTTAAGGATAGATCCGCTTCAGGCGAGTCGCCCTTTATCGACATGCAAGGGCGTGCAGAGAGGCGACTTATCGGCATTCAACTTCATACGAGGTGATTTTTTCTTTGTCCTCGGCACGTAGCGAGGTGAGTAAAAATTTCGTCCCCCTTTAGAGAGCTCCGAGAATATCGGATGAAAGGATAATTCCCGGAATCCTATTTGGATCATAAACCGAGATCTTTATTGATAGTACCTTTTCGGGTATGCTACATTCCATGGATGCATAAATTTTTCTCCACTCAAATATTCTAGTAGTCGCCCCACCGGATAAGGCGTTCTTTGACCGAAATGGGCCCTCCCAGGTTGGCTTCAATGGGTGGGTTGACACCGTTATCTTTTTCAACACAAAATCACCGACACGAAATCTCTTTTCCATTACTTTCGGTGTAGTACCTCTCACTCCTTTGTTTATACATGGCATTTTTCATCTTGCACTTTGCACCTTTTTCTTTGAGCGAGATCTAGCTTGACTCGGAGCGCTTGACCTCATTGCCGTCTTCAGAAAAATTTGCAGTCAAGGTAGGGGCTCCAATCTCAACAGGGAATCACCGCCTCGGTTCCATAAGCCAAAGAAAAAGGTGTTTCTCCCGTGGCCGCTCGATCGTCGTGCGTATGACCATAGTACCAGGGTAATTCCTCGCCAATTACCTTTGGATTCCTCCAATCTCGCCTTCAAGGTATACTTGAGTATTTTATTAATGGCCTCAACTTGTCCCATTTGGGGATGGTATGGAGTCGAGAAGTGGTTTTGATGTGGAAACCTTCACAAAAATTTGAAACCTCAGGTTATCGAATTGTTTCCCATTATCGTAACAATCGAATGTGGTATCCCAAATCGCAAATAATGGACTTCCATACAAAACTCACAATCTTTTCCTCATCTATTTTAGCGGAGGCTCCGCTCGACCCATTTTGTGAAATAATCCACCGCCACAATGGCATTAACGCCCCCTTTGCCGGTGGGAGTGGTCCGATAAGGTCCATTCCCCACTTGGCAAGCGACTAGGGCTAATTCGGAGGTAAGTTGCTCGAGGATGATCCGACTGTGGCGTGAATCTTTGGGACCTCTCACATCTTTTGACGAGGTCGGTTCGTCCTTTTTTAGGGATGGCCGGTAGTATCCTTACCGTATTAATTTATAAGCTAATGTCCGGCCCCGGCATGGTTTCCGCATATTCCTCGTGAACCTCTCGAAGTGCGTAATCCGCGTCTATCTCGGACAGTAAGGCAGAAGAAGTGGGACGGAGTATCCTCATTTGTATAGGATGCGTCCACTATTGTGAAACGAGCCGCTCGAGTTCGTAGTGTTCGGCCTCGGCTTTGTTTTGAGTTGAACTCCTTTTTCCAAATCTTTGAATGATCGGGTTCATCCATGTTTCATGCGATGGCTTGATTTGCATGTATCTTCTTTGCGCCAAGTGACGGGGCGGACGGTTGTGTGATGACATCTGCAATGGCATCGTCTGGTCCCTGGCCGAACCGTCGAGCCGAGGCATCTGCTTGCATGTTCTCGGCTCGGGGCACATGTAAGACTTTTGTCTCAAAGTGTAACAATTTTTTCTTGATTAAGTCCAAATCTTGTGCGATTTTTGCTCTTTTGCTTACTCACCGTTGATTTGATGAGCGACCGATTGAGAATCACTATGTACTAGCGATCGTTTTAGGCCCATAGATTGCCATATCTAGGCCCGAGAAGTGCCTCATATCGGCCGTTGTTCGTTGCGGGAAAGCGAGGAATCGCACGGCCGGCGTAGCATTTCTGGTTTGGATCGATTCCGGCCCCTGCTCGGCCGCGATGGAGGAGCCATCAACGAACAACTTCCATTCTTGGTCTTCCACAACTTCCGATTGTATGGAAGGTGTGAATTAAACGCCACGGTCGGCTAAAGCGACCTTTTTATTATCGCGGTTCATATAGAATATCGAATCGTCGAGCTCGGCGGCCCACTTGATCATCCGACCCAGAAGTGTCGGGTCGGTGTAGTACCTGCTTTAGTGGGTAGTTCGTCAAGACTATAATCTTGTGCTCTAGAAAATATGGACGGAGTTTCCGTGCGCGATGATTAATGAATAAGTCAACTTTTCCATTGGCGGATAGCGGGCTCGGCGTCATGTAACGCCGGTGTAATAAACGGATGTTGAATAGAATTATCTAGTCGACTAACAGAAGTGACGGCGTATTCGGATCTTGCCAAGTACAAATATAAGTTCTCCCCTTGGGTAGGTTTTGCAATATAGGAATTGAAAGAGGTGGTGTTTGAGGGATTCAAAGGCGACTGTGCTTGCTCGGTCCACTCAAAATTTTTGGTCTTTTTTATGATTTCAAAGAAAGGTTTACACTTATCGTGGATCGTGAAACGAATCGGTTAAGGGCGGCCAATCGGCTGTCGGGCTTTGTATCCTTTATCTGACAATTTGGGGGTTCAAGATCGATGATGGCTTTTATTTTGTCGGGTTAGCTTGATCCCCCTTTGGCTGACCATATACCCCAATTTATCCGAACCGACCCCAAACGTACATTTTCTCGGGTTTAACATCATCTTGTACTCTCTCAAAACAACAAACATTTTATTAAGATCGTTGAGATGATCAGATATATACAATGATTTCACCAACATATGATCCACATAGACTTCCATAGTACGACTGTCATTTTCTCAAATATTTTATTTACTAACCTTTGGTAGGTCGCACGGCGTTCTTTCAACCCGAAGGGCATCATCTTATAACGATAAATTCCACAGCGAGAAAAAGAATGATGTATTTTCTTCATCATCACGGGTGCATTCGTATTTGGTTGTAACCGAGTATGCATCCATGAAGCTCATCAACTCGTGTCCTAGCCGTGGCATCTACCATATAATCAATATTCGATAATTGATAACTATCCTTAGGGCATGCCTTATTTAGGTCGGTAAAATCCACGCACGGGCGCCATTGGCCATTGCTTTTCTTGACGAGAATAGGATTGGCACCCCTCGAGGATAGAGGGCTTCCGGATAAATTGATTATCTAGCAACTTGTTAACCTCGGCCTCGAGTGCAACTTGCCTATCGGGGCGAGTTGCGCTTTTCGGATAATTGGGCGGAACGTTAGATCAATATTAAGGCGGTGACATTCATGCTTGGGGTCAATTCGGGCATGTACGCATGAGTCCATGCAAAAGGCGTCGAGATTATTTCCCAAAAACTCAATCAATTCGGTTCGATATGGTTACGGGAGGTCATGGCCAATACGTGGTGGCGCCCCTCGCTCGGCCTTCCAACATCGATCGTATCGACCAACTCCACCGGTTCGCTCGTTTTCTTTTCTTGCTCTGCCCTTCCTTTCTCTGCAGGGGCAATTCATCTTCAGTGGCCGGCTCATTCTTGGTTGCGGCTCGCCTTTTGTTTGTAGGTACTTCTCTCGGTTCTATCCTCCGTCCTTGTTCTTCAATCATCGGTTCCTTTTCAGGTCGGCGCTCGGATTATCCTCTGAATAGTCACCACCTCCCGCTCGGGCTCCTCTTTTGTCTGGGGATCGCCTAGCGTGGTCCCACTGGTTTCTCCTCGTTCCATCACATTAATCTCCACCGGTCGGAGTTTGAGAGAGCATTCTCGTGACTCCCTCTGATTCCCCTTATGTAAGGCCTCGCCATCGGTGTTGGGAATTTTATACAAAAAATGATATATTGAAGCGACCGCTTTTATATGATAAATCAACGGCCTTCCAATAATGGCATTGTACTCGAATCGGCATTGATTATCTTAAATGTTGTCATGACGGTTCGTTTATCGACCCTTTTCCCATTTGAATGGGCAAGTCAACTTCCCGGCGGAATTATTCTTCCTCCTCCAAACCCGAGAATCTTTGTCGTTGCATGGACGGATATAGCTATCGTCCACGTTCAATCTTCGAAAAGCTTGGACATAAATGACCGATGAGTAGCTTCCAGAATCGATCAAAATTCTATGAACTGGAATACCCAAAATCGGTGCGGTAATGACCAGGGGATCAGAATGAGGATGGACCACCTGGTCGGCATCCACGTCCGAGAACACAAAGCGGCCGGTGGGTTGGCCTTCCTTGATTCGCCACCGAACTTGCCTTTCGGCGTGGCGGCTGTCGACCTCGGCCTTTCTTTTCTGTTGGAGCGGCTATCTTCGGCTGTGTTGGTGTTGATTCGATTCACGCTTGACATCATGAGGATCTCCCTACCTTGATTTTTGGCTGGTGGCGGCGGCAGGAGAGCTGGATTTGTTATGCGCTCCGGGTTGACACCTTGAGCCAGTGCTGGCGGGGGTGGTAGTTCATGAACATACCTTTTGAGACCGCCTTTGCCGAACAATACGCATAATTTCACTGATTAGATCTCGGCACTCATCGATATCGTGACCTATCGATTTATGATAGGCACGAGATCGGCGTGAATCTAATTTGGCGGCTCAATCTTCAAAAAGACCGAGCGGAGGCAACAAATTGAGACCACTGTGCTTCATTCCATATGGTTTGATGGAGTGTGGGTCAAAGTACTCTCATTCTTTGCAACTTTGGCTCGTGCTTCTGGCGAGCCCTAAATCCAGTGGTCGGGTTTTCCAAGAATGGTCTAAATCCCGACCCCGGCCCAATCTTGATTCCTTCCTTCCGTCCTTTCTCACGCCCCCGGCGGTACTCGGGCGGGTTGCCATGGCTTCTTCCGCGCAAATATGGCATTCCGCGCGGACAGAAATTCTTGTACGAGGTCGCCCCGATTCATGGATAGATTAGTTAAACCAAGTTTCGAGGGCAAGGCGGCCATGGTCGCAATTAAAATGGCATCATCGACACGATTTCATCTCTCGAACTTGCTTATTGAAGCGAGAGATATAGCTTTTCAGGGGCTCGTCCTTCCCTTGTTTGATGTTCACGAGGGAATCCTTAGGTGCGGCTCGGACTTTGGAAGTCAAGAAATGCGTCGTAAAGGCGGAGGCCAGATCCCTCCATGCCCGAATGGACCCCTGTGGTAGGGTCCTAAACCAACGGTGGGCTCGGTCGCCCAGTGTCAATGGGAAGGCCCTGCAGAGGATGGCATCACTAGGACTGTAAAGTTCCATCCATGCTAAGTACTTGTGGATGTGAGTGGTCGGGTCGGTTTTCCCATTGTAGAGACCGACCTAGGGGATTTTCAACTTTGGCGGTAACGGGGTCGCCAGGATACCAGGGAAAATGGCGACATAACAGCTGGTTGGTTCATTGCTTGGGGCGGCCTCCGAGACTGTTCGCCTTCTGGACCGCCCTCCAATTCATTCAAACGACGGCGAAGGCGGTGTATTTCTACATCCCGTTCCTGCCATAGGCTAGGGCCTTGGATCTGATTGACCCTAAGCGGCTCCCGCTCATTCGCAAACCGGGGTCGGGAACTTATTATTCGAGCCGGGTGAAAAGGATCAACTCCCAGTCGCCCGGCAAACACCGAGTGGGCATGGCGATGTCGTGTTGGCTCCGGTAGTGACTCCGCTACACGACTTTGCCCCTCCTCATCTTCTCGCGGCTGCCTTCTATCACGACGGACACGTTGTTCATTATCGGAAGCCCGGGGACTTGAGGATTGATATTAACATTTAGTTGTGGATTGAGTGGATTAGTATTTACAAGAAGTGGAGGGGGTGCTTGGGAGTTGGTAGTGGCGAGTGTTTGTCAAATGAGTTGGTTCATTTGGTGTACGAAAGTTGGGTTAGCAATTAGTTGAGCGAAAGGAAATAAAGTGGTGCTCCCTGCTTCTGTCTGGGGCATATGTTGACCATTAGTGGTCTGGCCAGTTTGGTTGTTAAAGTGTTGCTCTTCAGTGAAACGAGCATTTCTCGATTGTTGACACATTTTGTCTATTACGAAAAGTATGAACGTTGAAATTTACCTGGTTTTCGCTTAACTTGTGTTAGCCTGGAATTCTGACTGGACCAATACGGGCCCTCCTTCTAGCGCCAATTTGTTCAAGTGCGTTTTGGTCAACAAGCAAAATATGTAATAAATTTAACACATGGAAATACAAGCGTGCATAACGGGTGTTTATTTATGGCTAATTCTGCCTTTTTGTGATACAATGCCGAGCCGAACTATTGGGGTCGGTCTTGCTGATAATAACACGTTTTCTGGTGCTTTTTACTATCTTTTTTTCTCCCTCTAATTTTCCTTAATTGAGGCCTTTTATACCCCTTTCGTAAGTGATTTTTCAACAGTCATCTTTGCACTAATCAGTCACTAATCAGTAAAATAATTTGAAAAGGACACATGTCCCTTTCTAATCGTGCATGTCAGCCAAATCTTGCCACTTGGTGACTCCTCTTAATAACTTTCTGACACGTGGCGGTTTCTGATACCAATAAAGCACTAAGCATGGGCAAGCATGGGCAAATGGTTATTTTTATGAATCTGTCGCGCATGCGTTTCCCGCCGAAATTTGGGCTCGGGGGTCGGGGCTCGGTAGTCATGTTGTGGTTGGGCTCGGTAGCGGGCGAGCCTAATTCATGATGTGTCAAGGCACCGCATTCTTTGACGTCTGTAGGCCTCCCACTCGGATGTGTCTTTGGTGATAAGCGTGGATTAATTTCTTCAAGCTCGGCTCGGGCATCATCGAGCTATGTTTGTGAAGACTCCTATAAATAGAAGATGATTTTGAAGACACAAGATACAACATACAAGCAAACACTCTTACCAAATTTCTCTAAGCTTTCACTTTCAACATTCTTGTTGTAATAGCCTAAGGTCTTACACTTTCACATCGGAGGTCTGTGCTTAATTATTGATTATAGTTGCACTCAAACTTGTATTTTTCATTATCGAGTTGTAATCTTGAATTTGGTTCATCATTCAACACAAGATATCCTTGTGAGTGTTCTTGTGGTAAGAACACACTGGGTGATCTTAGGTGTTAGGTGTTAGAAGATTGTGGTAATCTTCTTATTGAAGATTTTGGTGCTCTTTGAGGTGTTGAAAAATTTGGTGTTCTTCAAGTTGGAAGATTGTGGTAATCTTCACAAGGTGCCAGTAGAAGATTGTGGTAATCTTCTGGGGAGATTGTGGTAATCTCAAAGAGGTGTTGTAAGGTGATGTTATATTAATTGTGATAATTAATAAAATCTTTTTTTTTCTTTTTTGAAATCCATCTTAGAGATCTTGGGGTGGTAGAGGATTAGGCCCTAGGTGTTTGATAAATGGTTTTATCATGATTTTGATGATTTTGTTTTTATACCAAAACAATATTTTTAAAGGTTGTCCAAATACTCTTAAATGATTTAAAATGGTTTTAATATTTTCCGGAGTATTTCTTCAAGTTTGTTTTTCGACAAAATTGGACAACACATTTCATGATATTGCGTCAATGGGTTTTACATCGAAACTATGTTTCTAAATGTTGTCCTAATACTCCCGATCGATCTAAAATGTTTTTACTATTTTTCGGAGTATTTCTTGAAGTTTATCGGACAACACTTTTGATGATTTTATGGTAATGTGTTATTTCATCAAAACTATATTTCTAATGTTGTCCAAAATACTCCCAATCGATTTAAAATGTTCTTACAAATTTTTCGGAGTATTTCTTGAGGTTTATTTTGGACAAAAATCGGACAACATTTCATTGCGGAGGTCGACAGGTCGACCAAAGAGACGGTGCACTGAACGGTTTCTTGAAGCAGAACTCGCAGAAACCTCAAAAATGGTCAGGTGACCGGTCCACCTTAAGGGATGACCGGGTCGCACCTTCAAGCGACTGGTCGACCACCCCGGACTGTCCCTAGCCAGTGTATTTTTCTCGATTCTTTCAAACTTCTATTTGTCTGTGAATGTGCCCTCAAGTTTGATGACAAATTTCACCGTTTGGCAGACAACTTTTCCTTATTTTGTGGGATGGATTTCTAACAGCTATTTTCTTCAATTGTCTTGCAATTTTTCTGATTTTCAATCCCAAGAGGAGCTATCAATGATCAATCATCTCCTATAAATAGAGGAAGATTTGAAGCACAACAACATAAAGAGAACAATACAACACAACAAGAAATACTCAAGCAAACACTTGGTCTTATATTGTCATTAATCTTGTAATTTGCCTAGCTTATCACTTTCACATTCTTGAGGTCTAGGCCATTCTTGATTACACTTGCACTTCGGTGTATAATTCATTATCGAGTTGTAATCTTGAATTTTGGGTAATTCTTGATTACACTTGCACTCAATTGTATAATTCAACACAAGATATCCTTGTGAGTGTTTTTGTGGTAAGAACACACTTGGGTGATCTAGGTGTTCGGTGTAAGAAGATTGTGGTAATTTTCTTGTTAAGGTGTTGAAGAATTTGGTATTCTTCAAGGTTGAAGATTGTGGTAATCTTCACAAGGTGCGATTGGAGATTGTGGAAATCTTCAAGAGAGATTGTGGTAATCTCAAGGTGGTGTTGAAGAAGAGTGTGGTGCTCTTAAAGGTGTTGTAAGTTGAATTTGTATTAATTTGCACACAAAATTCTTTTTCTTTTTTCGAAATC